>JAAPAO010000036.1:0-68112 GCA_013115145.1 Perkinsus chesapeaki | reverse complement strand
CCTCTGTGGGGTATGGTAGAGGAGGGGAAGGTGGACCTGTTACAGGGTCCTCTGTGGGGTATGGTAGAGGAGGGGAAGGTGGACCTGTTACAGGGTCCTCTGTGGGGTATGGTAGAGGAGGGCAAGGTGGACCTGTTACAGGGTCCTCTGTGGGGTATGGTAGAGGAGGGGAAGGTGGTAGCCGGGGCATTGAAGACAGCAGGCAAAGGCCGCCTGGAGAGGTGACAACTGGGCAGAGCCTGAGAGTTGATGATGGTGGTCATAAAGAGCAACAGACTGGTGGTACTGTGAAGTCACATCCGTCAGTAGGAGGGCAACTGATATGGCCTCCAGTAGACCACAAGGAGGGAAGGACAGAGGAGGACGCCACTACTACCACTACTATCAGACATCCTCGGCCGAGTGTGGGGAAGCAGGGCTACTTGGGTACTGAAGAAGAAGGCAGCTTAGGTGGGGGAGATGGAGCAATTACTAGGGAGAAGAGGGGAGGAGAGGAGGTTGCGGGAGGAGGGGTCCTTTATGAGAATGGAGGCTGGGAGGCAAGCTCATTCGAGGTTGGTAACGAGGAGCCTTCTAGGAGCAGTAGGTCCAATGGGGCACCGGCCCAGGCTGGTGGTGGGCCTATGGTAGGCAAAGCAGGAGATAGCACTGGACCAGTAGTCGAGGCTATTACGAAATTTGGGTACACTACAGAAGACATAGACAGTAGGGAGCAGATAAGCAGTGGAGATCAGGGGTTGGCAGCGGAAAGAGCGGTAGCGGGAGCGGCGGGCCCAGCAGCAGCAGCAGCAGTAGCAGCAGTAGCAGCAGTAGCAGGATCAGAGGTCGGTGGGATGATGGGTGAGTATAGGGTAGATAGCTTAGCCAGTGTGGATGACGCTACGGTAGCATTTGAAGAGGGTGCTGGTGGGAGTATTGACGGAGGCAAGAGTGATGATGTGACCGAGGACCGGCAGCGGGGTAGGCGTCGACCATCGACAGGATGCAGAGAGGGTGGCTCTTCTTCTGTGGCAGCAGGCATCAGACGGAGGTCTTCTCTGAGACGTCCGAGTACTACTGCGGCATCTACCGCCCGAACACCCTCTACAGGAGGAGACCATGAGGTTGTGGGGCAGTTGAGGCCGACAAACGAGAAAGAGGAGGCAATGCTTGGACTGCGGCGGTGGCGGCGGGGGGTAGGTTTGGTGTCAGTGGGTACGCAGCCATCGGTGGAGGCTAGCTACAGAGTGTCATTGACTGATAAATGCCAGAGGGCAGTCGACCGTCTCATAGCTTTGGTTACACATTTCTCTACACCGACCCATGATGACCATTGCGACTACCCACCGAGGCTGCATTGGCTCCTACTGGCTGTGAACTCAGATGGGGCCAATCAGCTGGCACGGAGCCTCGGCAGTGTGGTCGACCTTCTCCATCGGGTGGCTTTGGTCAGGGCCGTGGCCCCACGGGTCCCATCAGGTGTCCCTAGTGCTGTTCTAGAAGTGCTGAGGTTACTGCCTGAGGTGGGTCATCAGCTCCTCGAGGAGAGGGCCATGAAGGCGGGACTTCCCGTGAGCTCACATGGAACTCCTCGGCCGCTATTGAGAAGGATGTCGACGTCGGCGCTCGGGGATACCAAGCTCAGGCCGGGTGTTGATGAGCTGGTCAGGCTGATACGGATGGTGGAAGACTACTCTTTGAGGAGGCGTCTCTTCGGTAGTCTGAAAGCCTACGAGAGACCGCATTTGCCATCGGCCCTCGAGCTGGTGTGTAGATTCTGCCGAAGGAAGATCCCACGTGATGAAGTCAACGACGGAGGGAGTACTCGACCAACCTCGGTGGCAAGCAGTGCCGTTGGTATCAGACGGAGACTGCTAGGCTCCAACACCTTGGTTGCACTTGGTGGGGATATGGTCTATCGAGATGACATTACATTCCCTGGCATGACGGTGGCGTATAGATGAGTCTCCTTGTCATTACTAAGCTTATTGCTGTTGTTAATTAAGCCTATTGGGTGCTGCCTCTAGAGACGCTCATTCGTATGGCAAGTGTACCAGGAATAGATAATAAGACAGTGGTGGCAGTGCACTCATTCGATCCAGCAACGGTAGAGCATCATCCTTCGCCAGTATACCATACCAAAGCTACATGCGATAGGTAAGCTGGCCGTTCAAGCGAGAGGGTCAGAGGTTAATGAGACTTTTTGCCGGTGACTATGTGGAGGTCATTAACGGTCCTGACAACGTAACGTGAAATCTCGAAGTCTCCTCCCCCCGTCAGTGGTGTTCAGGCTGACTGGTGGCTGGGAAGGCTGGCTCACAACCCCACCCGAACTGGATACTTTCCTCGTAACTTCGCTGTGACCATCGCTGAATATCAGGAGATGAAGGAGGGCGGTGAAATAGATGAGAGGAACGAGAAGACGGAGCAGGTGGGGGGCGTGGGAGCTGCTCGAGGAAGCGGGGAGAGCGAGGTGGATGGTGCTGCTGCCATAGGAACATCGGAGGGATTTCGATATGAACCCGGAGCTTAACGTGGACGACCCTTCGGTTGGGGATGATAGCAGCGTTGGAGAGGATAAAGATGAGGAAGGTGAGGCGATGGTTAGGGTGGTGAGGAGTTGGGTTATGTCAGAAAGCGAGGCGACGGGGCAGATCTATGTCAAAGACTACGCGGGCATGGGCAAGGCAGTGCCGAGACCGAACCCACAGTTCCCACCGTTATCATCTAAGCCACCAGTAGCGACAGCCTTCGCTCCGGGGAAGTCTAAAATGCTAAAGTCTATGCCGGGTATACCGAAGCATCATCAGCATCATCACCCAGTAGCCGAGACTATACTGGAGGAGGAGGGTGAGGGAGGCGATGACGAGGAGGAGGAGGAGAAAGAAGAGGAGGAGGAGGGCTCTGAGCTCTACTCAGGCGATGGGTAGAGAAGATCAATCCGCCCCGCACTGCTACTGCTGTTATTATTCAGGTCGGCTATATCTGGTGTGAGCGACGCTGGCCCGGGTGGGAGTGCAGCGGGGCTGACGGGACATCGAGCTCTACGTCGAGACTCAACCAGTGATGATACTGTGAGGCCACCGATGATTGATATCAGTGCTACTGCGGGCAGAGGGAAGGTTTCAGAGAGCCGGATAAGCACTCCAGCCACATATGCCTTGGGGAGGCCGGAGAGGGACTTCATCCGGGCCAACATGCCGCCTGGAATGCAAAGCCATATATTCCGAGACGTTACTGATATAGCAGACTTGGTGCTTGATGTGACCGAGGACAGCGGCCTTGCTGGCCCCGCGGACTCCAGGGCCACAGCCTTGGCTAGGAGAGCTCTCATGGACGCGTATGGCAGCAGCAGCATGGTTTCGGATGAGGCCGCCACCACAGTTAGTGGCCCACCGGGGAGCACGTGAGATAACCGAGGTTAAGCGGGAGCTGATATGGTTATTGTTGTTCAGGAGGACTGGCGGTGATGGCGGCGGCGGCACTACGGCGTTCTCAGCGTCTCAGGCTACGAAGTCTGAGGGGGAAAAGACGAGCACTGAGGATGGATGGGGCACGAGCGACTGGACAGACATTGCCTATAGGGGCAGGCAGGATAGCCTGTTCGATGGGCGTATTAGAGCCAGTACGTGTCGAGTGGCTGCTGGCATCGAGCCCACCCATATGAGACTGGCAATCGAGCGAGCTAGGGAGAGAGGACAGCGATGGACCCATATGTTTCGACCGGGTTTGAATGACATCACCAACGAGAGCCTGAAGATGGGGAGGGATCCATGTGTCCTCAGCAACCTCTACCTATACGACTACGCCACTAGAGAGCAGTTCATGAGGCAGCACATTAGGGACCAGAACGGCACTATGTGGTTCGAGCTCCAGCGGAAGAAGCCGCACTTGTTCTATATGAGGCTGGAGTTTGTGGATGTTATGATGTTTCATCCGGACGCCTGGGGACTGCCAGATGCTGGCAACGTTGTCATGGGCAACGCTGGAGAGCCCTATGATCCCTTCCATGGATGGTTCCATCAAGTGGCGAGCAATGCTGATAGGGAGTTTACTGATGTACAGTTCTCCTATGCTACAAGGATACGTATAGTGCCGCCGGAGACATTCAGCACAATGGCATTGGGGAAGCTGCCGGACTGGCTGCAGCCCTATACGGAGCTGCAGGCAGACTTGTCAGAGAGTGCCGATCTTATCAAGCAGTTACAAGATGGCAGCGAAGATGATGATAACATAACCAGGGCTATGGTGGGCGATAATGATGGTATCTTGAGAGGTAGAGTAGAGCTTACTATGCAGAATCTGCTGGAGGCAGGGCTGGTGGATGAAGAGGAGGTAAGGCAATTTGCTCTGAGAAATACATCGGCTGAAAAATAGTGGGTAGTTGTGGTAGCAGAATTTGGGAGATCTTGCCATAGTGAATGCTAAATTCTCAAGGGCAAACATGCCTGGTATGGCATCCATCTCTCTGTGCCTCATCCCTTCAGGTATATGTCCACGTTGATGACTTAAGGAGGGCAAGTAACGAGAGTCGGTTCCTGGCTCCTGATGTGCTGGGTGTTGAAGAGGAACGTTACTCCCTTACCGGTCTCAATGGTCTACGCCTTCTATTGAGGGCTACAGGGAATCCTGATGGAACTAAGGGTCATGTGGTGATCACTCCAAAGCAGATTAAGAGCATGGCCATGCAGCTGGGCATCCACGGCAACTACCACTACTATTGGTATTGCTACTTTGCCTTGAAGTACAACCTACCACCCGATTGGGAGGTCATCATTAGAGGCTCGGATGTGCGTTATTATGTCAAGCTCGATAGGGGTGGTGCAGGAGCCTTCGCTGGGGCTGGCCGGCGGACAGATGAGTCATCGAGGTTGGCGATGGACCAGGGACAGGTTTGCCATCCTATGCTGGAGGCATTCCGAGAGCATCTCAATGACTGCATACTTAACGATTTCCTCTGGGACTATCGTGGCTTTCTGAAAGTGAGCTCTTGAATATCTTCTGCCACTACCGGAAGATCCTCTTGGTCAGGTTAAGTGCAGCGAGTGTGGTGTTCTGGACTCGGTGGTATGGTGTCAGCAATGCACGGATAACTTCTGCTGTGATTGCTATGGTACAGTACACAAGCGGCGTAAAAGTCACTGGGCATACCCCTTGCCGGGCTGCCGGTAAGTCCTCTGCTTCCCTTACCTTCATCTCCCTAATCTCACCTTCAGTTATCTCACCAAGGCCGAGGCCGCCATGTTCAGCGATGCCCTTCCATTTGTCAACGTTGGCTTTTGCAATCGTCGACGCTTCCTAGCCAGAGACAATCAATCGGACAAGACTGGGCCATGTCAGTGCCAATGGCTCTTCTTCCCACGAGAAGCGTTCGAGGCAGCACTCCAGCAGTGCCCCGCTGATCACTGGCATCTGGCTCGGCTCAACCCCCCTCGGTTGGCGCCCGACGCTGATGGTTTCTACTACAGCTTCGCTCATGACGTGATCACGGATGACCCGGCCTACATACACCAGAAGTCCGCGGAGCAGACGGCACTGCTTAAACTGCAGAAGTTTATTCGTGGAGCATTGGTAAGCCTTCGGCCTCGAGCACGCCTTGGAGGCAATCTGAGAAGTTAGGTACGAAAGCGTGTCCGGCGGCAGACGGACGCTGTGACTATGATCGCGTCCTGTAAGCGTATGTGGGATGCTCAGAGATTCTTCGGCCGGCACGGTTCAAATGCGATGATCTTGCGGAGCTGGTACAGAAAGTTCCGAGCGCGAGCCGATTATCAGCTCACACATCAACGCATATCAAAGGTGCAGGCCACCTTCCGTGGCATGGCTGAACGAAGGAGGCTGATGGTGAAGCATATGAAAGCTGCTAAGATCCAGAGCTACTGGCGGATGAAACTGACGCAGAAGGCCTTGGCTGATATGAACAGGGTGGCCACAGATATTCAGAGGGTTCTGCGAGGCTACTGGTATGGAAGGAAACCTGTGAGGGATATGCAGGAGAAGGCAGCTACGATACAGGGGATTTTAAGAGGGGTCTTGGTCCGGGCACGAATGCAGCGACAGTTGAAGACGGTTCTGAGGGTCCAGGCACTGGTTAAGGGCTTCTTGGATCGAACAGCTCTGCGAAGAAGGGTAGGTTTGGGGGAGTAGTGGTATGGGCAAAAGTTAATGTCTTGCTAGGTTGCAGCAGCGACAAGGATTCAGTCTTGCTGGAGAAGGTGGCAAGCTAGTCTTGAGGTGAAGGTCATGCTATTTGGCGAGCTGGAGGCAATGGAAGAGGAAAGGAAGAGGTTAATGAGGACAAAGCTGGCCAACTTGGCTGCACTATTGCTCCAGAGGAACCTACGAAGGAACCTTAACAAGCGTTTGGCTGTCCTAATGCGGCGTACTAGGGCCACTACTGAGAAGCAGGTAAGTGGTGCGGTGGGTAGTAGGGTAAGTGCCTGTATGTGAATGGTGTGTGTTAGGTGAATACTGTGGTGGGACAAGTTATGCTGGCTTTAATGGGTATTAATAACTATATACATCCTTGGTGGAGGCATCTGCCACCGGCTGTGTCGATGCAACTTAGGGATCTAAAGGCCCATTTGCAGAGAGCTATCGCTAACGTGCCGATAGAGGCGTGCGAGCTACTCGCATCTGAGATGTTCTTTGGGAAGAAGGAGCGATTTAAGGATAAGATGAAGGCAGTTGAAGGGAAGGCTGGTGGTGGCGGACGAAGTGACATGGCTGCTGAGATTCTGTTAACCGTAACTAAGGAGACGCTGAATATGGCAGGTGGGCAGTTGACAGTTGGTCGCCTTAAAGACATCACAACATGGACGGCGTACTCTATGGGCCATTGCGCTGTCGCTCTTGATCGGGCGATGCCGGAAGGAGCGTTCTCTCGGGAGTTCGTAGAGCTCAGTGACGTGCCTGGACGAGGCACCTGCTCGGTGCCATGTCGGGCGAAGGAGCCTATGATGGTCCTTTGGAAGGATATGGCATCCCTGAAGCACAGCCATGATAGAAGGATGAGGATATCGGAGGAAAACTTCTGGCTGCTCACCATGAAGGGCTTGCCACAGAAGGTTCTTAATGTTACACTTATTGCAGAGACTTTGATTACCTTGAGGGAATTCCTGGACCAGCCACGACTGCAAATGGACAGTAAGCTGCGATGGCTACGGTTTTGCCATTCACTCTCTCAAACCTTAGTATAGATTGACCGGTAAACCTTTGTTACTGCATAGAAGTACTGCGCTGGACTCATGCTTCACGGTTCAGAGCAATCTTCTGACTGACTCATTTGGGGAGTCCTAAGGGATGGTCGTCATGTGTTAGGCCTGAAGCAACGCATTTAGTGTTTACTTTTGGTATAGAAAATTATTATTCTTTTGAAATTTTATTGTACGTCCGCATTAGGGACACTTTTCGCTCCCCACGCAGCGCCTTTCTCTGAGGCGGTGAGATAAGTCTCTGGGTCTTATCGTTCTATGTAGGTAACCTGTCATTTCAAGGAGTGGACGCCACAGCAGCCCAGCAGATCTTTGACCTTATCGGCTGTGAAATAGAGCACAGACTGCCGGAGGACTGGCCGATCAATTATGGCAAGAAGACAGCACATGTGGTGGTGCAAGAGCTTTTGAGACATGTTAAGAAGATAGAGCCACCGTCGATTAAGAAGGTGGCGGAGCGGAAGAAGGCCCGCAGGTTTGCCTACCTCACTCGTCGACAAGTCCTTCGCTGCGTCCAGAACTTGGGAGTCATGCTGCGCAACGTGCCTGTCGATGTCACTACCACTACTAGCCGAACCCTTGAGATCCAACGGCTTAGAGAGCTCTTTGCCCTAAGTCGACGGAATGAGTACCAGGAGCACACGCCGTTCGTGTTGGGGGTGGTAGTGATCCACCTTACCTTGCGGGCATTGTTAGCCAGGGTGATGAGGCACAGAGCGGCAATAGTTATACAAACACAATATCGATATTATAAAGTCATAACATATACCAACCGGATCAAGGGTCCTGTTCTGAGGATGCAGAGGAGCTGGCGAGCTCTCAAGGCAGCATTGCAGCTTGTTAGGCAGAACACTGCCGCGGTTACGGTATTACAATGCTGGATCATGGTGGTACACTACTTTAACACGTCTTTCTCTTCCAGATCCAGCATAACTATCGCTCGGTGGTTACCAAGAGGAGGAATGCAGCGTTGATGAGAGCAGTTCTAAGGTGCTCCAGACTAAGGCTTGCTACCGCCGCCGCCATGGACGTATGTGTGACAGGTTACAGAGCATCTTCCGGACTAAGATCCATCAGCGCTGGATTAATCACCTCAACACTCGAGCTGTTCTTATCCAACGATTCTTCCGTGGTCATCTGGTAGCGACCAAGTCTTCATGCATCTCGGTGTAGACGTTATTAGGTACGGTCCTCCCTGCACGGTGAAGGGTCGGATATTGTCCGACGATACAAGAAAGCATTGCGCGACTTAGCTGAGGAGAGGCTGAGAAATAAAGATACCTTCCCTTTCTATATGTATGTTGCTGTATTAGTTTCCGTCCATCAGGTATCTGTCGGATGCAGGTATCTGGTTCGACGATCGTACATGTTATGCCAGTACAGGAATGCTGTTGAGGAGCACAGAGATGATGTTGTGGACATAAAGCGGATGAAGGCACGCCAGAAGATGATGAAACTCGAGCAGTATAGGTTGCACGCGATAGCTAAGGAGGTAGGCCGGAATGTGGGGGGAAGTCATCACGGTTTATCAGGAAACTGAATCCAAAGTGCAACGGCTTTCCTGTTACGAACCTCCTGCGTTCGCTCGCCGACGGGTCCAGCAGATTCGTCCTCGGTTGGCGCTGGAAAAGACATCGGTAAGAATGAGTCTATAATGTGCGGTTTGTTTGATGGAAGTCCCCTCCTTTTCAGATACAGACAGTATGCGAGTCTATCCACAGGAACCTGGCCGCGGTGTACCCTAGGGCTGGTGCAGCGCATGACGAGAAAGGTGGGCAATCAAGAGAGTAGCCATCACCGTTAGCTTTGTCCCACAGGTGTGCATTCTGCTATACGAAGAGGTCAGATGGCATTGGCAAGCCGGAAGTTGAAGGATAGTAGCGCCAAGGACTCAGAACAGTCTGTCATGGATGACGAAGGCCCAGCCCAAAAACATTCCATACCAGTGAGCTTCCCGGCTGTGCAATGCACTATACTCTTCTGCAGGTAGCAAGCGCTTTGCCATCTGACCAGTGGTCAGCGTGGCTACAACTCCATTTCGAGTCATCAATCCCGTGGATGCCCAAAACAGTGTGTGGTGGCATAATGCAGGCTGAATTCCAGACCGATCGGGAGGTATGTCTCCTGGAATGATGAAGTTGGCCTCTTCAGCTTCGCATGTGTTAGGTTGTTTTCCTCTACGCAACAGCCTACATGTTTGGCTTCCTGTGCCGTACAGACGACACTAGGCCACCTTGGAGTCATCGATTACCTATGATCCACGACCACTCGAAAGCGCTGCTCTCTGGAGCCAATAGTAAGCCCCATAGGAATACGCCTTTACTGGTTTACACTTTTTCACCTTAGGCTTCGGGGAGCATATTGCCGCAGTGACTCGTGTTATTGCGAGCAAGTTAGCAGCCGACTCGGAGGTGAAGTCATGTTTCCACGGTGTGGCCGTTGATCCATGGAAGAAGGCAGTTGTGAATGCAGCAACACTCTGGAGTGGGCTTAGTGGCTTGCTAGGGTATCTGATGCTCCCCTTCTTTCAGGAAGTATATTCACTTACATCGTATCGAGCAATCATCAAAGTGACCGCGCCATTGTGCTGTTTATGGCTGCGTGCGAAGCGGCTTTAGTCGCGTGCAAGGCGTCACTATCAACTTTATGGCGGAGCACGAACGACCAGTTCACAACGCGAGTAGCAGGCGGAGGAAAGTAACGATGGGAACTCGGAAATGGACGTAGAGGAAATGGTCGATGCAGGGCTCGAACCTGCGACCCTCGCGTTATTAGCACGATGCTCTAACCGACTGAGCTAAACGACCCCTCTTGCTTCTAATATGCGTTAAATATCCTGATTCGTGTGTGTTGAAAAGAGCACTATCTACTCGTTTTATCATGTTTCCGACTCCACCTGTGTCTCCCCCGACAGTCCGAATTTCGAATCCGAACCGCGAGCTACCAGCGCCAGCTCTATCCTTGCATATTTTCCACTCGCACGTGTGCGCAGGTATCGCGGGTTGAAACATAGGCCTCACTGGGCAGTAGCAGACCGTGCCATGTATAACGGCATACTTGACCGCGGCCATCTGGGCCTCGACTACGGTCAGCGTCCAACTCGAGACGCAGTGGCCTCGCATGAGCATCTCTTTGAGACCGCCAATGGTTAGTGAGCTCCACGCTTCCTTACGACAGTGCATGCGCTCAGGCAGTGGGTCTTTCTCGAAGCAGAAAGCAGCCCGCTTGGACGACTTCATCAATGATGTTATCTCTCTTCGCTTTGCCATCGATTGGCTGCACGAATGCATCGATCAAGGCACACAAGCTCTCGAAACGTATGAGTGTTGCATTTGAGCTTTTCGATCGTCACCTGACTGATCAGGATGAACAAGAGGAAAGCTAAAGCTCAACTGGAATCCATATCGGCCGCTCACGCATCTCGGCGCCGTAAGGGTGACGCAGAGGTAAGGTCGAGGCTCGGCTCCAGAAGGCATGCACTGTTTGTCAGCAGCCTCATCAGCAAGACGGTAACTTCACATGGTCTGATGACGGAGAGCTTCGGGGCGTGATGGGTGTTAGCAGCAAACTGATCGATATAGTAGCCATTATGAGCAGTAGCTTCGGCCATATAGTGTAACTCGTAGGTGTGCGGCTCGTCAGCGTCCCCTCTACTGCACGGTGCCTGCGTTAGTGGCCATCTTTTGGTTGCAGTTTGGAAAGGCATCGAGCCTGTAGTCGAAAGAGTCTGTTGAATTCAATTATGCTCGTTCGCAGATGGTGTCAACCCTCACACAGCGATATGTCAATAATGTTACTCTCGGAGCAGGGCAACACTACTTGCCGCCACCGGGGCTCGAACTTGTGGACGCTGGACGAATCCCCGCGGGTAAGGATCGTTATCGCTATGTGAAGTGTCACAGATACGATGTATCAGGCACTCGGCCGAATGGGTATCACTCAAGAGGTTATCATTGGATAGCCGAATCATACACTAAACCGTCACAAGCATTCACTTCCTATACAGCTAGAGTTCCTAATGTTACTATTGGACTAGTTTCACGAGTAAGCACAAGCCTGCTCCACGTAGATTGCTCACTCTACTGTGAAGGTCCAAGGACTCTATCGCGGCTTCATAATGCGGCACCGTTACGTGACTTCTGTGAGGGCTGTTGCCCACTTCAGCAAGCTCGCCTCGTGGCCTCCGTCCCATAACAAAGCACGGAAAGCTACCAGCAGCGAGAGTCGTGGTGAGAATCAACTTATCCATTTGAGAATTATATATAGTGCGCAGGACCTGAAACGGCTCGCAGCGCCAGGAGTGCATACACCACGGATGGTCGTTCAAAAGGTCGCTCGAAAGCAGCCTTTGATGACGATAAGGCAGTTGAGACCTTCAAACCGACAGTAGCATGACGAATAAGTGACCGCAGTTTAATTTTCATTTTTAGGTCTCGCCGTATTTGGGGGGCAAGACCCAAGCGAAGACGACTGGCAGCAGAAATGCGGATGACCGTCCAGTCCGGTCGTCCAGAGTTGTTAAAGTCCAAACAGCGAACTCAGCTTCCCTGCCGGATATCATCCAGGCTGACCATGCTGCCTGTGCTAATCTATATTTCCTCTATGTGTATAACATGTGGCTGGCGGGTGAGATGATTAGAGTCTGGCAATGGCTTTCATGGAGCTACGAGAAAGGTAAGTTATGTGACCTACGTCAGGTGTCACATCTCCCTCCTCAGTCATGGACCGTTTTGCTACACTACTGCAGCGTAACCCAAACCTTAAACCGATGGTCGAGAGCATAGCAGCCCAGTTGAAGCAGAGACAGCTTGTGCACTCACAGAGCCGAGATGCTGCAGCTCACAATCCAGCGCCCCCAAGTACAGCACTCGCTAGTTGCTGCCGCTTTGTAAAATTTCCCGTAGGTGGCAAGAAGGGTGGCAAGCAGCTCGAGAAGCGACATTCCAGGAAGGGTGAAGATGCCTTCCTTTCGAGGCCTGTTCCGGCATCCTCGAACCCCCGTGGTGGGTCCTCCGTATCTGATATCATATCGATGCCATCCCTAAAGGTGCAGCGCGGTCAAGTAAGAAGAAGACTCAGACAAGTACCTCGGCAGCGTCGAAATCACAGTCGTCAGTGGATGATGTGACTGCTGCTGCGAATGCTGGGCTACCTGACCAAGCAAACGTCGATAAGGAGTATATGAAAAAGTAAGCTCCACTTTCAGCGTTGGTGTCAATAAGTGGTTAGATACCTTATCGATATGGACGGTGATGACTCTCAGTTTAAAGATATAGACGCCAATGTTCTACCAATCAGTACAGGAGGACCTGATAGTCCAAAACGAGTTGACCCTGAAGAGGTGAGCTGCTACACTAGCGAAGCGTGGTCGCATAGTGAGCCGTGGCAGGTGCTGCTCCGGGATATTGGAGGCCCATCGAATGACCCACGTGGAAATCCTAAGGTGAGACGGCCGCTGTTGTAAGGGGGAACGGCTTAGTTGTGAATAATGTTATGTGGCGCTGTATTGACTAGTTCCGGATCTTCATTAACAGACTGCAGAGCGGTCCATGCGAGATAAACGGTATGGTGATGGTTTTCTCAGGTTACCATTGAATTTTGCGTGGGCAAGCTTCAACCTGTGTGGCTTGGCATCAAGCCAGTGAGGTTTCGATTGTGTCGGACAAAGCTGCTGCAAACACTCAAGAGCCCAGAGATTGCCACCCATTTCGTGAACCAAGAGAAGCAAGGGAATTACCTTGCCTGCATTATGCTGCTAGAAGACACGAGCATTGGGAACTTGAACGTTTTTAACCCGGCCACTCTGAGCCCTAATCAGCCGTTCATGACCGAGACCGTGATGCAAGTCATTGCGGGGTTCATCGGTATTTGTGTTAAAAACGAGCAACTAGGTAGGCGCTTACACGTCGGATAGCCGACACCTTCCCAATTATCAGACAAGGCGGCAAGTTTGGTCCAGCAAACAATTGAAAAGATGCCCGCCGCTCTCCGCGATCTTCATGCAACTCACAAGAGTGTTGTTGAGGCGTAAGAGGCCTCGGTTCGTAGGGCATCCCTCCAGTGTCATTCGGTAGGTATATCTTCGACACGGCGCTCGGCGTGGCTTTTGCCGCTGCGAAGGTGGATCCGAAGCTACTCGGCGATCGCGCAGAGTGAGCACATGTGGGAGCGTCACGGGTTTGTGTGATAACAGTTGATCAGGTTCTACTTTCAGCAGGCCTCGGCTCGTTACCAACGCATGGGCCATGTCTGCAGATATGCCAAGTGTTGCCTACGATACGCCTGCGTTCTGTTCAGACAGGGTCATTTTCATGAGGCCGAATACTTTTGCTCCCGAGCCGTAAGATTAGACGAAGGAGCTGTTCTTGACAGAGTGGTGTTCATCAAGGTACAAGAGATGACTGCCAACTCGGAGACATCCAAGGCAAGCTCATTGCTAGCTACGGCCTTCATTAACAGAGCCATCTCTGCTGCCACTCAGAAACAGGTAACGTTGTGTAAGCGAGGTTTCTCATAGTTCACATGGCAGGTCATGGAAGCCGATACTCACTTGAAGAATGGTATGGCACTGCTACGGCACTTGCCGAAGCTTAAAGCAGAGAATCTTCAAGCGTTTGATAATACTGTGTGGCTCATTAGAAAGCTGAAGGAGTTGTGGCCATCGAACCAACACAAATTCGTTCAGAGAAATTAATAGCGGGCCCATGGTCAGCATGCTGGTGTCAGTCAAGATTACTGTGTTGAGTGGCAAGTCATACTAGGGCGACTACTATAAAACCCGCGGATCTCACAGTAGCCACCATGGCTGGAGGGTATCTACCCTGCTATGAGCTGTCAGACAGCCATTGTAAGTGACTACGGTTTCTCGCTTTCTTCGACGAAAAACATTTTGATTGTCACTTACCTTCACAAATGGGCTGGATCAGCACCATAGTCAAGTTTCTAGCTTACCGTAGGTCGCCATTTATGAAAGGCACTTACCGCGCGCATTAACCACACTCTCCCTATTCTAACGTTACGTTATACGTTAGTAACGTAGCATACAAAAGCATCTGCCAGCTAGCCAAACGTTTTTGGCCTCCGAAATAGGAGTGTCTCGTCAGCTCGAGAAAAGTGAACAAATAATAGACAGAGTTGACTAACACAACGATCTCTAAATATTGGTTGTATGGTACAACTTGTATCTTGAAACTCACAAGTTGTAATACCTATTTGAATGGAATTGACCACTTAAGCTGTCACGACCACCGTGTTCATCAGATCCTTGAGCAGATGAGGTATTAGCAGACTTCTTAGTAACGCGACTCGCAGGATGCATGAGAGGTCAACTATGATGGATAGAGATGACACAGCTCACAGTTCAAGATTTGACACGCTTCTTGTGTCGGTAGTACAATAGTGAAGGACGAATGCTACTATTGACAATATGGTTGGGTACCTCCGCCCCTCAAGGAATGTATATATAGTTCGTTGTTATAGTATGCAATTGAATAAAACGAGCTGGAGCTCAGGTACGCCGCATAATCGACAAGTATGGGATCGTCCTCATGTATATTGGGGCTTATGACCTCACCATCAAAAAAGGAATACGAATACGGTCCATACACAGCGGCTGGTTTCTCATAAGTTTCTTCGTTGATAGCCCTGAAGTGGAACCTAATGCCACTCTTAGAAACATCGATCTTGCTCAATGGTGTGCGATTCGCATAGCACTGAGAGTAGGTGCCATAGTTTTGGGCCAAGGAGTTACCCAAGAGAGAGGCGACCAAGGTGACGGCGGTGGAAAAGAGATGCATTGTTGTTGAGACGAAGCAACTAATGATAAAAAAAGCCTCGGGATCGTAAAACCCTCTGCCCGGACTGGAAGCCGGGACTCGACTATCAACCATAATTGATGAGGTTTCACTAGTTCCACGCAGCTTATGGAGACGCCTCACGCTTAAGTGATTAGGAAGGGGCGCGCTCCACTGGTGGTGGTACACGTGCGGTGCGAGAACCCTAATCGAGTACTCATCCTTGCTACGTGCGAGAACCCTAATCGAGTACTCATCCTTGCTACGTGCTCTGATACACGAGAAGTCATAATGACGAAATGAGCTACTCACCGGGAGCTATCCATAAGCTCTTGGAAACAAGTACAATAAATAAGGTTAGGTGTCGAAGCTCACAACATTGTGTGCGACAAACTGCGACAACGTGCAACAAACTCTGTTGCACGTGCAGAGCTCTACTAACTTGGTGGATTCCCGGGGGCAAGTAATCACTTATACTGGACCGTAGACCTGTGCTGCAACGAGCATCTATCCCGCATAGTAACCGAATTTATTGCTCTAATCTAGCAGATGTCTATTTCTGCCGTCGCAAGGTTCGTCGCCTCGATCCGCGTGTTGTAGGATTCTGCGCAGTCTATGTGTTATACTAATCTATAGCTAAGCGACCGGCGCGGTTGATTATCGCCTGCCCTTGGTGTGTTCTTGGTTATCACTACTATCTCTAGCGTAGGCTTACTATCCCTCAAGGTGCCTCCTGTTGTGTTAACGCATCTGAGCCTCTAGTCCCACATCAACTAACTAGTTAACCGAACCCGGTGATGCACGTCTTCACAAAACCTTTAGCCACTTCACTGAGAACTCAAGTGAACTAAGAACCACACATCAGCACATAACAGCTTAGCCATGCCACAGCAAAACCACGGTGACCCAAACTATACCGAAGATAACAGCAACAACACCACACCTGTCGTCAATACGATAGAGCTTTAAACTGATGAAGCTGTCCTACCAGAATGCCAGATCGCTCGGAAGTTCGGGTCTCTGAAACCTCTGAACCAAGGACTTGGACGCCGCCGATATGAGCACACAAAATGCACCTAAGAACCAGTTGTTGTGGGAAAAATCTTGTGATAATAACAGCGTAAGCAACATGCACAACTACTACTTACCCATGCCGATACAACAGCCTATACAGAACGTGACGATATAACCACAGAAGAGCTGCCATCTATGCAAGGCAAGGGCTGGGAGTATACCAAATATATGACCGCATCTGTAATCAGCATTAGAGAAAAATGCTAGAAATGATAAAGTACCCGCTGAGGCCGTGGATGACTCCGGTGGTAAGAGTGAGCCATATTAAACTGGCCTGCCCACGGCCACTCGATGCAGCTTCGGCCAATGCCTGTGAGGCGGCGCAGCATGGCTCACCAGCAGAAGTGCTCCTAGTATCTAGTATGTCGAGACAGACATACTTCGCGATGCTGCTGCCAAGGACAGTTACCGCATTCGTCCGATTCCTCTTCGCATAGGGCATCAGACTCCTTGGGGCACTCACCGATATGCTCAACATCTTTCTCAACTGCGTGTTCATGGTCGCATGCGTGGCTGCACTCGACAGAGTGGTTATGATGATGAAGCTTGCTGTAACTTTTAGCCTCGTAGATGGCAACACTATAAATGACAATAAGTTTGAACGAGATACGTTAACGTAACGTACAATCCAATGATTATTATAGTCACACCGACCGCGAGGTCCATATACTTGTCGAGAAATTGAATCTAAGGTTGATCAATGCACACGACTTGAATGCTCCTGTCCTACCTTGGTGATATCCTTGATAGCAAAGATCAGCACAGCTAGCACCTGCAGACCAATTCAGCATAGACAGCGAAGTGGGTCTTACCCCAACACCTAAACCGTGTCCGGCGCCCCAGGCGATTCCAAGCTCGAACGATCTGAGCTTCGGTAGGCTAACCGACAGAGGGATTAGTGCTAAGAACATAGGAAATGATCAGCAGCTTGCAATGGTTACAGAATTGTGCTGAAAATGTAGTGGGAAGCTTACCGGCTAGATGATCTGGGCCAGATAGGGCATGTAGCAGGCCGATGCCAGTACCAATAGCACACACTACTGGTACGGAAAGGTGACTTAGATCGAGGGACATGAACCAGTGTGTTAGGCCCTAATAGAGGTAGGACACACAATTAGGTATTAGTGTTGTAAGCATATAAGAGGAAAAGTGTGGTGATTACGTGGTGGTGTTCCTCTGTATGCATGCTAACATCAGCATGCTGAACCATAATGGTACGTATCTAATATCTGTGGGTGGATGTGTTGACAACAAAATGTAAGAACTGAAATATCAAACGATGCAGGTGTGATTCTCAGCCTTATGAAGCAATCAAGCCGAGATTTGCGTCCCATAGGATTATGCGCTGTTAATTTAGCGCACGCCCAGCCCAAGAGCAACCTTTTTTCTGAACTCTGTTAACAAATTGTTAGGGGACCGTCGCTTGGTGATAGCCGATGCTATCACACAGCCGTAACGTTGTTGTCCTTGTAGAGCACTCACTGATTGGGTCATCGTTGATCGGCGTTGGAATATTACTTATTTCTAGGCGTGGGGTCATCATTATCCGCACTTCAGCGTTACTTTGTGGGCATGGTCAGAGGATCCTACAATCTTGCTGTTGACCTGATGGCCCTTGATAAGACCATGGATGCCGTCGGCGTCGACAAGCCTCTCCGTCGCGTAGTTTTAGACTTTATTGGCCGCCGAGAGCCGGTAGAGCTCGACTTCGGTCACTATACAAAGTGCTGGCAGTGCTGCAAAATAAAGGACTCTTGGTGGCGTCAAAATGTTATCAGCCGTAAGCAGATCGCCGTGGATGAGCTCAGAAAGGAAGTCTACAGTGTAGAGGAGATCGAGTTCTCTGACCTTGATGATGATTATGGACGAAAAAGGCGCGGCGATTTCTCCTTCTCGGATAACGACGACGATGACAGTCTTGACTTGGATGATGATGATGATGACGATATTTTAATTCGTATTGCAGCGGCTGCTAGAGCGTCCGAAGCCAGGGATAGGGCTGCATTCGAGGCTTTCTGTTTTCCTTTAGACGATCCTGAGATGTCCTACAGGAAGTGGGGCTTGCACTTTATCAAGACCAGAGATGAAGAGCTCGTCATCGAGGATCTCGACGAGGTTTTGGCTCACATAACATGCTTTGATGGGAAGATCTATGCCTGTGCTGGCTGCGAGCCTCATCCCGTGTTCGTTGAGTACAGCCCGCAGACCAAGACTTGGCGGACACTTGGCGCTGGCCCACAGATTGTGTCCGACTTTGACGTTATAAGGAACTACGAAGGGAAACTGCAATATGTCTTCGCCACTGATGACGACTCTACTGTGTTCATTGTGGACGAGGACGGGGATATCAAAGGACGCTACGTGTCTGGGGAGCCAGTTCGGATGGTGCGATTCATTACTCCTGTGACGATATGTGTGATGGACTGCTGTATGGGAATCGAGATCGTCTTGATGAGGCTGGATACTATCAGGGAAGCTCTTGCCGCTCCGCCCGTGGAACCTGATCAGAATCGTGATGAGACTTACTTTCTGAAAAAATTCAACCAGCAGCGTCGCGTTTTAGAAGAACGAGAAGAAGCCAGAGAGAAAGAGGTCATTGAAAATGCGCAGTCAACGAGTCGTGATGACGATGATGTCGAAGGGAAGGAATTATTCTGTCTTCGTTATGGGCCATTGGAAAGCTACGAGTACAGAGTGAGCCCATGTGGGCACGTCATCGCATGTGATGGCTCGAGAGGGGATATTAGCGTAGTTTATCAGTAAATGTGTTGGGCTTCATCTTTTCCATTGGCCCACGAATGAGAGGTAGTCACGTTACTAGTTAACAGTATGTAGTTTTATTACTGTCAATCGCCCGTTTCATGCTCTGTTGTTACCGTGCGTTAGTGAATTAACAATTGCGGAAAGCGTTCACGGTAAAGGCCGCTAGAGCATAGGTCTGGAGTGGCCCGACTTTATGGAGGATCACCAGGCCATTTCGACCAGCTTAATGCCAACGACGCGTTTACTACGAGAGTCGATAAAAGAGAAAATCTTGGAGGGTACACGAAGCTCACGATGGTCACGAATGGAACGATGTCGCCTTAGGAGCCCACGGTTATTGCGTATTCTCTAAAGCTGCCATCCTAGATTTCGGCGTTGTAAGTCACGGCAACCACGGAACTTGCAACAAGCACGCGTCAGATTAGAGCTCATTCAGAAGTATCCATGGAAGTTGAAGTACATAACCCCACCGCCAGACGATCGCTAGTAAACAATATCGAACGATAGAACGTTTACGTATACGGCTGTAGGTAAGAATGGTCGCAGATAACTGTGAGGAGACGCTTGAAGCACAAAAAGCCAATGACCAGGAGTGCTTCCAGCGACTCGCGGCGTGCAGTGTCGCTGATGTAGTCAACTAACACTAGCGACTGAGCGAATGTCAGGGAATCAGATAGAAAAGATGAACCCTGATGACATGCTGAAGTACAAGACAGGCGCTACGGAGGAGATAGACTTCTCCTACTTGGAGAAAGAGGATCACAGGGTTACAGCTACCTGTGATCGAATTGGGCGAGCTGCATGTTAATTAAATTGACACTTTCAGTTAACACCTGTGCTCGATGCGAATGTACCGCAGAGGCATCTAGATCGGTTCAAGCGGGATCCTCCCTCTACGTGACACCGCAGGTTGCACTTGTCGAACCTGGCGACACGGTAAGGGTAATGCTCACGACCAGAGACGTGCGCTGAATCTCAGTTGACAATTCGGGTCCTCCTCAAAACCGGACACAAGGGCACAAGGTCATCAGCTTGCACTCTGGCTGAGTGAGAATAAGTCTCAGATTTCACCAGTTCCTTCACCTCCGGCCATTTGGATGGTGGCAAAAGAAGAACGGTGAAGAGACGCTCGTGCAGTCTATAGAAGTTGAGGCAGAGGTCAATCCGTAACGCTTGTTGAACAATCAACATGTCCGATAGATCCAACTGCCTAGAGTAATGCTGTCAACGAAGCAACTGGCCTGGGACAAGGCTTACGCTGGAGTAGAATCGGACCCACAAACGATAGTAGACAAGAGCTGCTGCCTCATGCATCCTCAGCGGGGTACTTCCAGGTCCTGCACAACCCGACAGACCTTCCAACTTCATTTGAATGGTCTCCCAGTGGTGGAGGTGAGCTACTAGTAAAAAGCATGGATGACCGTCTGAGCATAAGATACTACTACCAGCATGGTACTGAAGTTCAACCCCCCAAAGGGAGTGCTGCCAGGGAGGCAAAAGGCAACTGTTACTGGTAACATCCACGGAGAGATTCCCTGGACGGATTCAAGTTCAGTCACTATTGTCCCCAAAGACTCCCTAGTCAAAGCAGACAAAGCCCCACAGCTTGCCGTATGGCCGCTCTTTCATGAGCCGCCCGAGTTCTGTGCTCTCAGTCTCGGACGTACGAGCCTACTTCTAAATCGCTCCTCTCGTCGGCAAAGCTAATATGCCCAGATGCCATCTATAACGATGTGAGCTTCATTGCCTGTGGACGTCCATAGATGCTGCCCTACCTGCCAGATAATAGAAATCTCGGCCACCGCTTTCGGGCCGTCGATCGAGATGACCGTCATCGGTGCCGAAGATGTGATGCAGGGAGGAGGTACCTCAACCCTGTATCGCAGTCCACAATCACACGTGCCGCAGATGGCCCCCACGACAAGGTAGAGCTCAATTTCAGCTCAGTCAGCCTGTTGACTGAGAAAAGGTTGCTCCTTGAAGTGAAAAACACTAGCGGTATAGCCATGGCGCTGAAGGTAACGGTTTCAACAGTGCAGTGCTGCTAACCAATATTGTTTCCTACTCACTGTCAGACTAACGTGGTGAAGTATCGGAAGTTGGAGCTTCCAGTGGGTTGAGAGTATCTCGCACACATGATATCTCGCGTTCTCCTTTAGCAGGTACCAACCTCAAGGGAAGAATTGTCGCCTGCGAGTGATAGCTGTCCCCGGATGCTCCTCGATGACGTTCATGAACGAGTAAGAGGCTCAACTATAACTTCCGTTGACCTGAGCATAGGCTAAACCTCGAGGCATGCCGCCTACATTCCCGAGAGATGGGCTGCTCCAGGCGGGGATGGATCTCTACTCGGTTATTATCTCCCCGGCATGCACAACCCTACACCCGTTTGCTACAACTAACATAGAAGTAAGCTGCTGCTGCAGTGGGTAGCCGGTCATTGCCCTCATCCAGTGCAACGTACGTAGCACTGTGGCCTTTGAACTGAGCGATGAGTTGTCATTGCGCATTGACAAGATGCCCGAGTAGGAGGCGGTGGTGTTTGTTGTTGTATTATGCACCTGATGTTGAGGTTCCGTGTGCCACTGATATGCCACTTCAAAGGCTGCCCACTTTCGATCCCACCGAGGCAAGTAGCCGTTGATGACGAAGCATCTCCTAAGCTCCTAGATATGAGCCAACTAGCCTTCAAGCAAGGTGAGTGAGAATTCTGTGTCACAGAGGAAGGGCCTCCGAGCAGGGACATCCCTCCGGAACTTGCTAATAAAGAACGACTCCAACTGCGCAGTCCGGCTCACGTGGCACGCCTCTACAACCGAGGCGATTGAGAGGCACATTGGCCGCCACACGCTTGTCGCTGGAGAGCGAGGTAGGGACCTCATTCGAGGCTGATTGAGATCGTTTGTGAGCCCAGGTGTCTCCTCTACTGGGCAGGCGAAGCCGGCAGATCAGCTTGTGGATAGTCAAGGTGATTCCGATGATTGGCTCAGCTGGGCAACGTCGAATGAACAGACATCTTCCCGATCGTCGTGAACCCTCCTGAGTTGCTAATTCCAGCCCGAGGTTGCTCAAGATTCATCATTACAATGCAAGGAGGGCGAATGGGAATACAGAAGTAAGCCATTGCTGTCCAGGATGTGGAGCATACCTTGACGTGAAGGTACCGACTTGTGGGCACCGGTATCTATCATGTAGAGTCGGCGGACTCGGTACGAGAGAGAGAGGAAGCCGAGCGTCACCGACAGTCTATGAAGAGGCTCATCGAGCTGACCGCTGAAGAAGAAGTACGATGCCTGGGATAGTCGGCTACAATATCGCACCTTATCCGTAGGTGAGGCGGCTGGGGCCCGACTTCACTGCAAACCAGACCGATGGTGACAGCGGCGATGCAGAGCTCGGCCTTGAGGGCAGCAGTTATACTTTGCAGTGGGCCCAAGCATCGGCATTCATAAACGGAATGGACGCAGGTTTGCCAGGTGTAGTTCTGTAGAGTGGAGTGAGGGTGATCAGCCAGGTTCGATCACAGTAGACATCAGTGCGGAAGTCATCCGGCCAACTTTACAAGTTGATAAGAAAGCCGATAAAGATGGCAGAAAGCGCTTCCAATTCTTTCATCATCCGAATGTCGGAGGAGAGCCTGATAGGCCTTGGGGGACTGTGCCGAGTCCGAGAGCGTGAGCAACCCTTCACAGTCGGCTCACCCTCGATGTGGCGGTCAGGTATCGGCTCCACAACCGCATCTACAGAAGGTCTGTATGCTATAGTAACACATCTAAAACCCCTATAGTGTGTCGATTCCGGTGTGCAACAACAAGTGGTCCTCCGGGATGCGAGTACTTCCGTATTCGCTTGATTGATGTGAGAAGTTCAGAGGGATCTTCGTCTATTTTCCATGTCTGCACAGGTCCGGCGCACTCGACCTCGGTGGAGCGGAGACAGCGATAGTTCATCTTCCGAGTTCTACAAGATTTGGCCGCAAGAGTCAGCCACCGTTACCGTTGAGTTCGTAATGCATCCATGCAGCAGAACCAGTACGATAATGTCGCCCAGATCCCACCTGATCTTGAGGACCTTCGACTTCACTTGGAGCGGCCCGCGCTCGAAAAAAGGATAGAAGAGATCACGGAGAAGTGGAAGCCTGTGGTGAATGTGGTTGGTACGGACAAGACAAGTCTGCTTAAAGTTGAACCACTCTTCAGGTAGCCTCACCGTTGAATATCCGGGAGATGTAGGAGTATAGTTTACTGATAGAGGGTTACTTTGCTTCAGGATGATGCCCTCACTCCTACTTGTGAGGAGCATGTAGAGTTGGTCGGAGTTTGTACACTCCCAGACTTGAGCCTCGACATTGTCGAGGAGTACCATAACGAGCCTCCTCTGGTCATCTCCCCGGATGTGAGTTGTCCTCCCTGTTCCCTCGCAATCATCCGCCAGAACCACTCCGGTCACTAGGGTCTGGTGCGACTGTCGCTTGTCTGCTCAGGTTTACTGCTCGCCGTTCAAAGTTCCGCCAATTGTTGTGGATTTCGGTATAAGGAACGTTCACAGTATCGTCGAGAATGTCCGGGAGCTGGTGAGCCCGGATGATAGATTAATTGGAGAGGCTTGCCCATGAAATTCATCGGATCGGTGAATTTTGTTGCAGGTCTTGTCAGCGAAGAACTTCGTTCCATGCATGTGGAAAATGGAGCGTTTGAGCTCTGACACCCTCAAACAAGGTTTGTCCGGCAAAAGCAGACTTTCAATGGCAGAACAAGAGATTTTGAGGTACGTTAATATTGCACCGTCCGGGAATTGAACCCGGACCATCTGCTTGGAAGGCAGATATCCTAACCATTAGACCAACGGTGCTATTAATTCTAATTGTACTGACTTTCCTGTCACAGTATGACTTGAGCGTCTCGCGAGTTGGTCGCGGTCAAACCTGTGTTGTGACCAACCGCGGACCCCCTCAGGTCCGCTGACGACTCTTCTGTATTCAGCATACATCCAGCAACAGAAGGCATTGTGTATGGACCCTCCGTCCCCTTCCGTAAGCTGCCGCTTGCAGCTAAATGCGTAAGTTACAGTAGAGACGCACGAACGTATTCAGCGTCGACTCAGGTCGGAGAGTCTTTGATGCCTCGAGCTAGGAATCACGCCGACAGCGCGAAGTATGACGCAAAACTTGTTCCGTAGAGTCGGTTAAATCTATGGGGAAACAGATACGAGCCACAGCGCATACGGATATCATTCATGCCGAAGGACGCGATCTTTTATCGATCAGTTTTCCGCATTGAGTGCTTGCATGGCGGCCGCACGGGTGATGTTGTTCTACAAGTAGCCGATACGTTACCTCATTCCCTCTGAGTGGTGAGTTCTCAGGGTTGTGGATCGTTCGATGAGCAAGATGATCTCCGAGTTGACGCGGGTAAGAAACCGTTCCCGGCCTAAGTGCTGATGTGAAATCCCTGATGGGTTGCTGCTCCATTAGCTTGCTTGTTGCTGCAGGCCTGTTAACAGGCGAGCCGAAAGCAGTCCCGGCAGCTTTGCATGGAATGTGATGCTTCTCGCCAACGTTCACCTTCTACAGGGGTTGTGTTCGATAGTTGCGTGTCTCTGCTAACGTCCAAGTCGTTACTAAATACCAGAGGAGCATATTCAAGTCACAGAGTGATAGAATCACTTTGAGCCATTGTGAGCAGCCCATCAACGCAACAATAGTGAGATCTTAGTTTGGAGGTCAGCGTGCCATTTCAAGTTCTGCAACCGCATGGGTGACAATGGCTTCTAACTCGGCTGAATGATCGTCATTCCCGTGCTCGACGTTCCGCTGGTCAATCCGCATTACTGGCTCGCTTTCGCTACTGACGTGAACAACAAAAGTACCACGCCCAAAGGCACCTACGATAGAAAGAACTAGACTTATTGAGAATATCGGAGTTAGATCTAATTGAAAAACACCACCTGAGATATCTGTCTTCGGTGGTGGCAGCCATGGGGGCGATGACGAAATAAGCTCCTCAGCGGTCGATGGTCTCATAATATTTGCGGAATCGCATAATTCCCAAACAACCGTGAAGTCGAAGTCATAGAAAGACCTATTTTTGGCAAGGTAGATGAGAACGTATGCTTCTCCTTCGAAGTCTAGCACGTCCACACAAGTAACGCGCCCCGAATCTATGAGAACACTTTTACCCTGAATACAAAACACCATTTCATGATAGGCAAGAATACAGGTCTCACTATCAGCTGCTCACTGATACGATGTACAACAAGCTTCCACACGTCCACAGTGCTTGAAGAGAAGGAGCCTTCGCCATTCGTATCTAGCTGAGAGGGAAGGTGCTGCTGAATAACAGCTGCCTTTTCATCTTCCCTATAAAAATGGTGAAAAAAGAGTAGGACCGAGTTGATTCAAAACCTTATCTTTCTCTCGATGATAGTTTTGCGTCTGTCGTGAGCCTTCAAGTTGTCTTCCGCTATATTATTAACGTAGGCCTCAAGTTGCTTGTTTGTCTCTATATGAGTTCCACTAACTGCAGCCAACATCTGGCAAAGACCGAGCTACAAGTCGAAAGCGACTAGCTTTGCCACTTCGCGGTGGAGATCTCTGGTTTGCTCACTTTTATCCGGTGGAACTTCAGGCGCATCTGAGTACAGGAGAGCGCACGCTTGTGACTAGAGTACCGCGACCGCCTCCTCGTTCGGACAACTCAGTGCATCCCTACCCTTACCCCTGTTCATCGTGGCACCACGCGCCGCCCTTTGCCCTTCAGGTCCGGGCAGCGTTTTTCCTGCTCCAGAACAATGGCCATCCACAGGCTGTCTCCCCTGTCACCGGGCCGAGTGAATGTCACACAGGAAGCTGGCAGGCTTGAGCACCGGAGCTACCGTTGGCAAGACTAGGCGGCCCCCAACTCCTCTAAGTTTTTGTCGAAGGGTTTTTGCTGGTGATTCTCTCCAGTGTGCCGGCGGAACGAGGCGCTTAACCATCGCCAAATCTGCCAGCGCAGCCTGACAAGGTTCACTGCTTCTCATCGTGTCAGTGTATCTACTTCGATGTTGCCTATCTCAGCATGACCGATCGCTCTCCTATAGTAAGTCTTCGATGACCTAGTAGTGTTTGCCTTTCTGCTCTGCTTCATTGTCATACTTTGAGTCATTCTCAATGGCCAAAGTTGCTTCCCGAATTGCATCTGTCCATTGTTCAAGTTTAAGATAGCATTGTGCGCTGTTTGAATGGAGAATAGGGAGCAGCTCTTGCCTAACCATAACTCCCTCCGCCGATGCTTGCCCAGATCCGAGCTTACATCAGTGACCGTTGAGGTTCTGGTAATCTGGTTGCACTGCCCACACCTCTAAGGTATTCAGCCGCGGACAAGTAATAGTCCAGTGCTTCCAGCGCGTTGCCCTGGGAGTAAGGTTCTTACTCGTGTGATTCCGAAAATTACGGCTCTGAATTTATCGTTGCCTTGTTTTCTGTATGTGCCTGCTAGACTGACCAATGCATCAGCAGACATGGTCTGGCGTTTTCTGCGGATGTTATCGAGCCACCGTTCCTCGCGTTTCTTTTTTTGGTACTCCGCAGCGGTCTCGCGCTTCGCAACCATTGTTATCAACAAAAAGATTCCCACCACCGTGGTGATGGGCACTTCGAGCACAAGTCAGAAAACCAACAGGAGAGCTACACGCATGGCGTAACACGGAGGAACAATAAACAAGATACTGTCTACCGTATGACAGATGTTGTTGACAGTTGAAGGAAAGCTCTCCAATGGAAGAGTAATGAATGTGGAGGTATGGATGATAATAAACAGTCATCATGAAAAGTGAGGCTACTTGCGAGGATAAACCAGCCAGTGGTACTCCTCGTGGGACTTCTGGATTTCCGGCAGTATCTGCAAACGGCTGTCAAGGCGGCTGCTTGTAGGAGTCTCACGCAACGTCCCGTGTTCCCAGCCTTGGTGTTCAAAGTTTGCTCCTCGGCGAGGGCATCAATGGTCATAAACATAAGCTTGACATTAGAACGGCGCCATACAGAGTTAACGATGCGAGGCAAATCAGAGACGAAGCATCCTGAGGAGCTAACAATATATAAAAGTCCGCTGCAATTGCCCCGTACCGGCAGCTGTTGCCAGAGCTCCCACCACCGCCACTTTATCCTCATCGCAAGCGGTCAAGTAATCTTCAACGAGAGGCACTCCTGCGGAGGAAGCACATACGAGTGTGCTGAATGGCAGACCTGCCTTTCTTGAGAATGGTGCTAACCCCAGATAAATCCGGCACTCCAGGCATCATCGGCCGAGCTGCACCGTCGAGAATTGAGGTGGTGGAGGAATACGAAGTGACCTGCTTTGACGACCGTTGCGGCAGAGGACGGTGCAGCGTCGGTTTTGCCCTACAAGAGCGAGTACAGCCAAAGCAACGTGGTTAGCAGCAACACTGCTGTTGCGATTGGCTTCCTCAATCGGTGGCACATTCGATCCGGTGAGTGCAAGCGATGCAATAATAGCAAGGCTTTGGCAAGATCTGAATGAATAAGCAATCCACCACTATAGCACAACTGAAGCCAGCAAGGGTTACCGTAAAACACCGCCAGCATTGAACCAAGCCGAAGAATTAGGAGCCAGTTCTGGCAGCGCTAGCACGAAGCGATCATAGCAGATCCTGAGGCAGTCCGCTACAGTGGCGGTACCATCCAGGTTCCAGTCGAATATAGAGCTGCTCAGGACAACCTGATGGCCAGCGGTCGGAGCACTCGCTGCTTGTGCTTACTTTCAAGCGCATGAGGGCCTTCGAACGTTCGCTACCTTTTCTGCAGTCATCCTCGCCCTTCACCAAGAAAGACTTCAGGTTGACACTCGAGTTGCCGTAATTGACGAAGCCCGAAAAGAAATGTCCCCAAGTAACAATCCATGATGATGGCGGGGAGTCCAGAGGGCATCTGAGCCATCACCATTGCCTGCTGCATCCGTTGCTCGAAGAACAGCACCACCTGACGTCCACAGCGAGGGATACACTGGCGGCACACATGGCCCGCACTGAAGCGTCCGCCCGGAAGGCCTCCGAGGTACTAGCATCACCTCCACCACCGCCAAGGTGAGGATGGAGATGTGACACAGACTAAAGAAGGATTGACGCGAAACCGTTAGAGTCGGTCGTACCTTGGCAAATATCTCCCACGCTCGGCAATATAGTGGAGCGTCGTGAACACTCCCAATGAGATTGAGGCAGCGGTGAAGCATCCTAGCCAGGCTCATACGGCGCTCCGGGCAACCAAGAATGGAGGCTGGAACGACTGCCAGAGAACTCTCGCTGGAAATCGAGGAATTGATGTAGGCGAGCAACTGGAAGAAGGGCAGATACGAGGAGCGCGGAGCTCGGCGGTTGCTAACCTCGTCTGAGCATCGATGCTCCGTCCATCTCGACTGAAGACTGCTGTTGCTTCCACGAGCGGTAGAGCAGTCCGAGGATAACCGAAGACGCTTGGCCGCTGGAGGCTGCGAGCTCGATACCAACTCCATCTCAATAGGGCTATCGGACATCTGCTTGCCGAGAACAGGACAGACAAATGAGAGATTGACAACACTCACACAACAGGGAAATGCGTTTGAACACCAGATAAAGAGGGCTGCTGTAAACAACAGACGTGAATCGCCGGCGCCGGCGGCGGCATGTAGGTACTATGCCTCAGGTCCTCTATTGGAGGTCTCCGACGTGTTACCCTTACCGGGATCTTCGACTGCAGGAAGCTCTATTCCTAGCTTGTTCACGGACCTGATCGACGACGACCAATGGTCGTAATGCCAGCTCTCGGAGAGCCCATTTACTTGGTAAATTGTCGAGTGTTGTTGCAATACTTTAGCTTGTCTAGTTCAGCCTTAAGCTTGCTCTTCTCCGCCCACCCCTCCCTTATGCTGACCTAAGGAGCAGCCAACGTCCCAAACACAGCAGCGGAGTGTCGACCTACAATCCTCTTCTGGTAGAGGGCCTCCTTCTCCTGAGCTTTGTCCCGCAGCTTAGCCTCCGTCTCTGCAATTCGCAACATTCCTAACCCAATCAAGGTCATAGCCATCACCCCCACTCCCCTACGTTTTTGGTTCGTATGCTCGTGTTGCTTGGCAATCCGCGCCGCATTAATCTTGACCAGATCCTCATACATCTCTCGCTTCAATTTGATGTGTCTCGCCATCTCAGCCTCCCTCGCAGCCTTCTCACCAGCAGCGCTGCAACGACCAAATAAAGTTATGTAAAATAGATCATGCTTACTCCTTCCGAGTTGTCTTCCGCTCGTAGGACTCCTTCACCTTCTGGTGCTGCTCTATCCTCACCTTGGCTGCTCGCTCTTTAACTTTGGCAATATCCTCCTCATGTTTGCGATTTCCTGAGGCCATCGCCAATTCTTATCCTAATCAGCGGCACCCTACGCTCCTTTATAGCTTCCCACGCTTCCTCTCGAAGCTTCTCATTTTTCTCTACAAGATAAGATAACTCTTCCACAGTAGCATCGCCTTACTAATAGCCTCTTCATGTCTATCTTTCGCCGCTTCGCCAGACGCCTGTCGCTTGGCCTCCGCTTCGGCCTCAATGCGCTGAGCTGCCACCAGCCTCTTTGAGAACTCAATTGACCGTACTGCGGCTGCGTCGGCCAGCTGACCAACGGCGGCCATCTCGCACTTACACACCACAGTCTCCCACCTCGTGCATTAAATTAGCTTTGTTCTCTTGAATCTGACGCTGCTTCTCCGCGGACTTCGCTTGCCGCTCTGCGGCTTCTGCCGCCAACCGCTCTCGCTCAACTCGCATCTTCTCCTTCACTTCCTCCAACTTCTCAGCGAATGCTTCTGCCTCGGCTTTCCTGATCACGAGGAGGCAGACGGTCAACCTATGGCACAGATCGACCCTCAATGCTACTTAATCTCGGCCATTGCTTGCTTCCTCTCCGCAACTACTGCCAGTTTGCTTTCAATTTTCGTTTGCACCTGCGGCAGGGAGTAATCTCCAGCACTTCATCACTCTCTCACTTCTTCGCGCAATCGCTCTTTCTCCTCCAATTTCTTTTGCATCAAATCTTCGCGCTTTTTCTTCTTCTGCTCCATGACGCCTTTGCGGACCTGACCATCAGATACATAGAACAGAGTCCTGCAGCAGCACAGCTCTTTGAGGATACACCGACCGTGGGGTGACCCAAGTTGACCCATGTTAAAGGGATTCTTACTTCCTTCAGTTTTTCTCTGTCTTCCTCCAAGGCTTTCAGCTTAAGCGCAAACTTCTTCTCTTGTGCTTCCCGTGCTGCAGCCAGCTGTTTTTTTGCTAGCTCAGAAGTCACCATACTCAGGATTTCAGCCTTCAGCTCCTCTCCTGGAACAAGCATCATCATCGAAATAGAACTAACACTCTGCTAAATTGCTGCTTAGCGCAGCACGCGAACACCAAGTGAAACCTATGCAGCCCTACTTGTCCTCTCGACCTGTTCCCTTTGCCGGGCCACTGTCGGATCTTCCTCCTCCTCATCATCGTCATCATCATCTGGATGGTCAGGTCTTGATAGCCCACCAGCTGACTTCGATTCTCGCAGTTCTCGTAAAGCTCGGGGAGATGTTCGAACTAAACAGCAAGGAACAATGCATCTAATGAGGCGGAGCTGTTTCGATGCTTCCTGCCTGCCATCTCGTATTGGTAGTCTCGGAGCCTTCTGTATTCAGCGAGCTCGTCAGGTGTGACATGCTCCCTCTCAGCGAGAACCAGCTCCTTGAAATGACGTCGCTTGGCTGCCATCAACTACACAAAGTGAGGTGCAGGACAGGACGAGGAGCCTCTTCAGGTCTATCGTACTTGGTTCCATGCCTCCGCCACATCAGGGTCGCCGCTATGCAGCGCCCGACTTGGAAGCTCCTGGCTAGATGCCTAACAAAAGACAGTGAACAGAGGTCGAGCTGAAGCAGCTGCTGAGCGCACCTCATCGAGCATCTCACGCGTGATCCCAAGTCGGTCAACCACAAGCTGGGTTCGAGGAGAGCTGACAAATGGAATCCACCTGGGAGGAGGAAGAGGAGGAGCGCAGTAGGCCTTACTTGAGATTAATCTGGACCTGTGCGGGCTCATTTTTCTGGCTACCTCTCTTTTTAACTGAAGTGGTAATGTTAATTTGTTGCTACTGGGGCCACCCTCTCATGCTACCTTTAATGGAAGGGGAGGCAAGCTCTGTAGACGTCATTGAGAATATAACAACATAAGCAGCTCTACAACAACGACAACAACAAACTCGTTGGCATAATAATCATGTTCTTCGATTCGTTTGTCATTATCGAGCGATTGATGATTTTCGGGCGAGCCCGAAGTAACCTGCGCACTTCAAAGATTCTGCGCACGCCGACGATAAAAGAACGTTTGTTTGAGGACGCGAGTCGGAGTACCCCTCCCCCCGAACCTGCCTTTCAAGGGTAGGCAGTTTTTGGGCATAAGCATGCGAGATACTCAGCGATATTCCCATAGTGACTGCCTTTTGCTTTTCGCGGTCAGATGAAGCTGAACTACTGGCGTGTCGTGCTGCTGCAACTGCATGTCTGAGTATCTCCTTGATAATAAAGTACTTTATACTAACACAAAGCGACCTCGAGTAGCAACATCATTTGTATAATTTGATAAGTTCATGCTACGTGAAAGATTCATAAAACTGCTTAATCAAGGACAGGCTTCACAGCTCGACTCGCCAAGAAGGAATAACTGAAATAAACCAACACTCAACCCGCTGCACAAAAGCTGTCTCCTTACCACTGCTTCAACCGATGCTGTCAGTTCATCAGCCGCTGTCTTCCCACAGGCTTCCATCACGCACTGTTGGAGGGCCACACTCACATTGGTGCCCGCAGGTATGAGGCCGAACATTTGGAACAAGGCCGTGTTCTCCTGTGCGCTCATTGTACCGCTGCTGTCCATGTCGGTACTAGCAAACGTTGGAGCAAAGAAGTTGGTGCAGGCCGGCAGACACAACTGGGACCCGCCGCCCAGCGTCCACTTTCTGCAGTATCCTGTTAAAGACTGCGACAGCCCGACCAGGGAAGCGTCGACGGCACACGCATTTTCGTTAGACCCACAGTCGACAATGCCCGTGGTCCAAGCCGGAAAGGTTGCCGTTTGGCAAATAGTGTTGCCTGCCAAACCGAGGTACTCCAGATGGGTCAGCTGCTGAAGCGAGTCGAACGGAAGTGTCTGGATGCGCGACAGCTCGAACTGGAAGGACCGAATGGCTGGGAAGCGTTGATGCACATCATCAGGGACATGAGCCAACTGAGTAGCTGGGGTTAAGAGTACTTCAAGACGCTGCAGTGGTGAGAAGGTAAGATTCGTTAAAGGCACCGCGACCAAGCTCAAGACGACGAGCTCACTGAGCTGGGAGACAGTCTCAACAAGAGCTTGAGACTCATTGGTACAGGACGCCGAAGGTGTTGGGTTGTTGTCGGATATCATCAAGTACTCTATCCTATTGTATAGTTGCAATCTGGTCATGTCGTCTTGCACACAATCACCTTGAAGATAAACAGATGCCATTCGACAGTCACAAGAATCAGAGTCCAGGATTGGGTACACAGGCAGGAGGCATTCCTCTTTGAACCTCGAGATGACATCAGGGCAGTCTCCTTTAAACTGAGTTATTGATACGTAGCTGTAGCCGCTAATACCAATAAACCACAATGTGAAGGCGATCATGAAGCATCTGAGACGTCCTCGACGCTGACCACGAGTGAGCTCGGGATGTTTGGCCACATCGATAAGGTAGTCATCAATGCTTAATATATGTTCAAGAGACATGACGGCAGGAAGCAGGCTCGAAAAGAATGCGATGAAAGTTTTAAAATGTAAAGTGTGCCAAGTATCAGGTTGTATGATCTTGCCGGACACGATGAGATAGGCAGTGGTGAAGCTGAAGGCCGCTATGACGTCGAAGAGAGTAGCCCAGACCCTGTTATTGAGAATCAGAGTTATCGGTCCTATCAACAGTACAAGAAGGATGATAGTTGCCTGAGTCATGATAGCCAAACGGTCAGCCACAGGGCCTTGGTCTCCAGTCAGGGTTCGACCGCCCTGCTCCAGCAGTCTGATAATTTGCACTATTGTATCACTGATCTGGATGGCAAAATAGCCATACCAGAACCAATCGCCCGTCATCGACAAGTTGTTGCGTAAAGTGGTGTACATGCATTTTATCCTTTTTCGGATAGTGCACTCGGAGCGATCCTTACATATCTGTACTTTCTGAATGTGATACCGCTCGCTCTTCAACTTATCCTCTGCACTCATGAACATCGTCTTCACCAGCATCACAGCTCGCACCAATGAGACCAGGCCGATCGATCCAAGAATGATGGTCTCAACCACACCAGCGGCAGTGGTTTCGTAACGCGTGTTCTGAGGGTTCGTCAGAGTCTCCGGAGCTAGGGTGTCTAGTTCGGAGGCCGTAGGTGGTACCGGTACAATGAACTGGGCGTAGCACTGGATTCCGCAAACAAAGGCTAATAAGATCTGAACAGCAAACGAACCCCATAGAGACCAACTGTCGAGATAAGCGGGGAGACCCCCAGAAGCCTTGGACGAACGAGGCCAATTAGAAACATATATACAAACGTAGAAAGTAAAAGGCAACAAAAGGATGTTTCTGGTAAAAGTGAAATCGGTCAAATAGATAACAACTTACCAAAAGTAAAAGTAGAACTATCCTATAGGCTGTATTGTATTTGTCGACTAGGACGACTGCCATCTGCTCCAGATTGGATCGTCTTGCAGCCAATCGACGAGAACGCTGAGAAGTTAGGAGATCCGTACGAACATAAAGGGACAACTCACTGGTTCGACTTTAGGTCGCATGGGAAGAGGCTCCTCGATAGACACTCGACCGGAGCCGTTGTGTGATTGAACGGCTTCAATGGCGGCCTCGAGCGACATCGGCTCCTCAGGATCTTCATCAGGGCCTGCTTCAGGGGAGTCGTACTTCGTAAAAGTTACGGGCTCCAAATCAGAATGAAGCGAAACAGGCTGAGTTGTATCCTCGGAGGTGTTGGCAACAGCTCGCTGGTCGATAAGTTCAGGTGCTCCGACGGAGGAAGCGCTACCGTCGATTTCAGGGGAGATCCTCTCAACGTCTGGGCCCGCTTGGACTCGTTGACAGTTGTTGCACATGGTCATATCACCACATGCCAGAGAGCTCATTTCAAGGTTTCAAGATACCAGCAATCCAAAACACTGAAAAGTGGTTATTGTTGGCCACACAAAAGGCTTTCTTCACAGTTACTTCGATGGTACTATACACAATCGACACAGACCGTATCTTCGCAACTCGCGGTAAAACGATCCGTCTCGAAAGGCGAGCGCTGTTAACCTGGCATTCCGCTTAAAAATGTGAAACATGTGACGCTACTGAGGCGGAGCGACGCAATACCGTCCGTTTAATATTATGGGTGAGTTCCTACAAAATGTGGGGTCGCGTATCGGAACTTAAGAACGACCTATGGCCAATATAGAGGACGTGGCCCAGCGGGTTTAATAGTCCAACTTTTGGTCGACGGTGGAGTTGATACCGTATTGTTTAGTAATTCCCTTAAGATAGGACATGCTAGAAAATGGCGTCCATGGTCAATATCCCGAGCCACAACGACGACCCGGCATACAGGTAGAGGGAGCCATTTCACTGAAATGGATAATATGGCAGTGTACAGATACAAAATGCCTAAGTTGGTCGTGAAGATAGAAGGAAGAGGCAATGGTATCAAAACCAACATTGTAAATATGGTCGATGTGGCTAGGGTAAGGAAGGACACTTTGGGGTTTCAAGAGGGCTCTGTTAGGCCCTTAAGAGGCCACCGTCCTACCCCACTAAGTTCTTCGGCTGCGAACTTGGAGCTCAGAGTAAATTCGACGAGTCAACTGATAAGGCTATCGTCAATGGTGAGCATCAACAAGCTGACATGCAGGCACTTTTGGATAAGTTCATTGAGCGGTAGAAAGTTGAGCTCTCATGGAATCTTCACGCTTGGACCTTAGATACGTCCTATGTCAAAATTGCCATCTACCTGAAATTGATATGAGTGTGAAGAAGGGAGACATTAAGGGTGTCTGCAAGGCTTGCGGCTGGAGAGGCAGCTTGGATACCACTCACAAGGTGGCTACGTTTATATTGAAGAACCCTCCACAAGGGACAGAAGGCTTCGGTGGTATAGCAAAGACGCGTAAGAAGGATAAGGCTGAGAGGCAAAGAGAGAAGGCTGAACGGCAACGAAAGGTAACAAATGGGCTGTTTGTAGGGGCATTTGGGGATGGTCAGGAAGCAGCTGGTGAGGATGATGAGGAGGAGGAGGTAGTAGTGAAGGAAAAGAAGGAGAAAAAGGAGAAGAAGCATAAGAAGGATAAGGAGGATAGGGGAGAGGATGATGGCGAAAGGAAAGAGAAAAAGGAGAAAAAGGATAAGTATGTGGGGGAGGGTATATAAGGCATCTCCACGGCTTATGAGAGAAGAGCGGTATGGAGAAGGATAGGCATAGTGTTGTTGGTAAGGTCCGAGAAGAAGCACCATAAGCATCATAAGCACGATGATGAGGCAAGTGAGGAGGGAAGTACTAAGAAGAGCAGCAAGAAGAAGCATTCTAAGAAAAGCTCAGGAGATGAGGCTTCCCAAAAGGGTACTGTTGCCTATACATAGGCGGCTCGATTAGTCAGTGAACGCTCAGATGGTGGTGCCGCTGGTGATGCTGGGGACAGCAGTACACAAGAAATGGAACTGGCCCCTCTCACGTCACAGAGCCCTGAGCTCCAGGAAGCTGTTCTCGATCCGTTGGCCGCTGCGGTTAAGGACGCTGGAGGTAGGACTGTGGCGCATAATAGATTCGCCGGAATTCTACTTCGCTCCGCTGACATTGTGCATTTTTAGGCCTTCCTACGATGCCTGTTGACGACTTCCTACAAGAGCTTCGCTTACTGCAGATATCTCAAAGATTCTCTCACGTTACTCGGCTCTACGTAGCACTGGAGGTAGGCGCATGGCGGCGGCTGCTGCCGCTGCCGTACAGTCGTGGAGCTTGCTTCTAATAAGGTCATATTTTCTGCTGAAGAGAAGGGGCTTTGTAAGGACACCTTTGAGGCTCGTCTGCCCTATGTCGGACGCGTCATCGAGAATGCTGGTCTGACCACTGCTGAGGTAGGCTCTGCTGCAGGTTTTCTCTTCGCTTACGGTGTTGGGTGTAGGTTTGTGAAGCATTCGAGGTTATGTATGCGATGCACCCGGATAAAACGAAGATTGCCCATTACCCCTATGTCCTCAAGGACCTCTACGATGAGAACCTCGTCACTGAATCGGCTCTGTTGAAGCACTATGAGACCAATAATAACAGAAGAGGGTAGGAGCGCGGGCAATAGGAAGGGATTGGAAGGGCACAAATACTTTGCAGTTTCTCGTTGTGTCGCAAGGCGGCAGCTCCCTTCCTAGAATGGCTCAAAACTGCGGAGGCGGAGGATAGCAGTAGCGAGGATGATGATGATGATGATAGTGATGACGATGAGGAGGAGGAGGAAGAGAGTCCTAAGAAGAAGAATTCAGTAGCACAGAAGAAGGCCCCTAAGGTAGGGGGGATAAGAGGATCTCAACAGGATACTTTGATGCGAAGGGACTTCCACATCGTTTACTATCCTACTAAGCGACATATAGACTATTAATTAACCACAAAAGATTGTCGTACTAATACGTAACTTTCCTCTACTTACGAACTTCTCTATCAAGGTTGTTGAACTACGCCACGTATGGCGAACTGCTGCTGCTACTGGGCAATAGACAATTCGTATAGTACCGGTAGTAAATCGTGGTTCTAAGCAGTATTACGAATAGGAATTTATCAAGGGAGAGTGGCGGGGGATGGTATTATGTTCTTGGGGTCGCGGAACTGTTGTTTGTTTAGGTTCAAGATGATCTTGAAGACGATGGGTCGGATGTCGATGTTGATGCCATATAGCTTTTATAGTTTCCTCCTTTCGAGTTTCCTCCGTGCACTCTGCAATAGCCATCATCGCCTCTCCTAATGGTAGATGTATGCCGCTATTGTTGTAGAAGCCAACATCACTATTACTACCTTCAATACAGACGACAGTGTTTGGTTTATTCTATCCAATTGGGCTTGTGAGATAGGCCACTACTACGATTTAAAGCCATTAGTTGGACCGCTGCCAGGGGAAACTCATGTTGCGGGTAGTTGAGGGCATATCCTTACATCTCCCACTGGATAGGCAGAGCCCTCTCATATCCCACTGGATAGGCAGAGCCCTCTCATATCCCACTGGATAGGCAGAGCCCTCTCATATCCCACTGGATAGGGAGAGCCCTCTCATATCCCACTGGATAGGCAGAGCCCTCTCATATCCCACTGGATAGGCAGAGCCCTCTCATATCCCACTGGATAGGCAGAGCCCTCCCATATCCCACTGGATAGGCAGAGCCCTCTCATATCCCACTGGATAGGCAGAGCCCTTTCATTTCCCCGTCGCCCAGTTGGTTGTTAGCCCCCTCGTACAATGGGTAGCCGGTCCAGATCTCGCTCCCGAGATCGTTCGTCTCGCCGTCGCAGATCAAGGGAGCGTGATGATCAGGATAGAGGTAGTCTTTGCTGGTAGCTGCCCACTGCCCTTGCGTAGCTTAACACTCAACTAGTAGCTCTCGTTGGGGATCAAAGGGAGGCTCGCATGGACATGCACCTGCCGGTCTTGAGCAATCGATATGGTTCAGCCTTTTGCGGCTGGAATGTGGATAGTCTCATTTGGCATATCACTCCGCTGAAGCTTCCGTTTAAAGGGAGTTTCCTTCTGTCATTGACATTCAATTGGAGCTTCTTTCGTTTAGATCGCTCTCGATCTCGGGGACGATCGCGCCGGGAGAGAAGACGGTCAAGGTCGCGTGACCGCAGCAAGAGGTCACGACGGGACTCTCCGGATCCGACTCCGAGTGTTTTCAGTAAGCCGCCGCCGACATCTATAATTTGCCCTTCGTAGCTCGGTTTGCTGTACAGGTGCTGCCCCGCCGGTCTCGTCAGCTCCACAAGGGGAAGGGGTGGCCTCTACAGCAGCCATGGGAAAGGTTATAGAACAGGGGGCAAAGTAAACTGGAAGTGTCGGTGGTGTAGGTGAAGGGAGATCCCTCTGAAAGAAGGCTTACTGTTAAGAATATCCGACAGAGGGACTCTAGCCAGCAGTCAGTAATGGACTTCTTCAAGGGAGCCCTCTTTGCTGTTACTGGCAATAGTAGCAAGACTACACCTTTGCACCCAGTACGTTCCCATACAGCTTCTTACATGACTATGAAATGGTTCTCAGGTTGTATCTGTATTTTTCCTTGTCTCCGATGGACACAGCCGTACAGCCTTGGTCGAGTTTCGGACGCCTATAGCAGCAACAGTGGCTATGAGATTGAACGGTACTATCGGTTTGAGGGGTGTCTAGACGGTGGAGAATTCTATTATATATTTCGCTGGCTATTTGATATAATTGAAACTAGATTGATTTCCTTTTCAAATCCAAATGGATGACTGCTGCGGGTAACATTGTTGCCTAATAGGATTGGCTACTATAGTTGTGAGGCCTTAGGCATCGATTTGGACGGCCGGAAGCTGGCTATTACGAGGCCACACGGCTACAATAAAGAGGATCCTTCGAAGACTATAACAGCAGAGGAGATCCAGAACCTCACTATTGAAGAGCTCTGTGGTAGCATAAGGGATCATATGGGCTTCGTTGGTGAGTGATGCCTAGGGGGATCTGCTGAGAAGAAGGCGGCAGGGCCCAACTTGCAGCTTGGAATATATCATCTACCACCGGTGAGATTTGGCGGAAGTTTGGTATGAGCTTTAAGGTTCTTATAGGTCATGACCGAGACTTATCTTCGAGAGCTTCTGGAGCAGTTCGGGCCGCTGAACATGGTGAGTCTCATAAGAGACAGGACCACTGGGCTGAGCAAAGGTTATGGCTTTTGTCAATTTGAAAGTAAGGGACGCTATGGAGGATCTTAGTAACCTTTTGAACCTCAGATCCGCCTGATGCCGAGAACTGCCTCTATGCCTTGGACCAGTTCGTATTGGGAAACTACAGCCTCAGTGTAACGAGGCTCGTCCCAGACGCACAGCAAGGCGGGGTAAGTCGCATACTGGTCACTAATGTGTTGGCATGGTGTTGTTCAGGCAGCTGGTATCGGAGGCCCAGCGACCAACTTGGCTGATGGCTCGGGAGGGGTAGCCAGTGGGGCTCTGATTATTGGGAGGGATGGAGCGTTATAGGTACCTTCGATGACAGCAAGAGTGTTGGCTAACCCAGCTCTAGCAGCCCAGTTGAAGGCAGGTCGGGAGATAGGCTCGATCCCTAGTACAGTAGTGCAGCTTCTAAATGCTGTTTATATAGAGGATCTTATGTCGGAGAATGGTAGTAAGGGAAAGGGGGAATAGAGGAGGGACAAAGCTTTTTGTAGAGGTGAAGTCAATAGAAGATGAGATTCGAGAGGAGGCCCAGAAGCACGGCACTGTGCTGGAGGTCCGAGTTCCGCGTGTAAGGTTTCCATACCACTCCTTCGTATAATCGTATGTACGACTCCCTGCTCTCAGCCCTCAGCAAGTCTGACACCATATGCCAACGGTGTTGGTAAGATATTTGTGCAGTTTGCGGACATCACAGCAGCCAGGAAGTTCCAGGCTACCAATAACGGTCGGAAATTCGACGACCGAACCATGTGTGCTGCCTTCTACCCGACGGACAGGTCTGCCAGCTCCTTCTGGGTTGGGCTCCCTTTAACTACAGCTTGTGTTTCAGGTATAGGATGGGCAAGTACACCTTATATAACGTGGAGAGTATGACAATGGCAGTGAGGCCGGTCCAAGCTCCTAAGCCTCCCCCACCGACAGCTGGTATAGAGGGAACTCTGATGAGGGATGCTGGATGATGTTACTAGTTGCCTTTAGGGAATGGTCCTACAGCTATTGCTGAAGAGGAGAGTGGAGCTAGTGAGGAGGCTGATAGCGGGAAGGCACCTGAGGAGGGTAAAGCTCACTTGTGCTAAGCTTGCGTATGCGTGCTGATGTTCAGGAGACTCTGGTAGCAAGACGACCACTGAGAAGGCCGATGTCGATTGTGAGATTGTGGACTAACGTGAACGGGACAGTTTCATCATTTCCATTCCATATAATCGTTGTGTTCCCTAGCTCATCATTCCCCTCGCTTGGAGCATCCTAGGCTAGTAGCCACGGTGAGCTGGTATAGACCCCGAATTGATAGTGTGAAGATCGGTGAGGGATAGTATAGGCTATGGTCACCAGAAATAGGAGGCGTAGTTGTTGTCTCAGTAAGCCTGACCGATCAATATACAGTAGAGCAGGAGAGTCTGCGTGGTAATGGGGCTGTCCCGAATTGTGTCACGCCAGTAAGGTAACTGTTACAGGCCATACCGCTCTTTTCTCTGAGTTATTATTATTATTTCTCTTCCGTATGTTGGCCAATTTTGCCCGTCGTGGTTTTGCCTCCACTACAGCTACTGCTAGACTTGCCTCATTGAGGCAGCTCATCAAGGCGAGAGCGGTATGGAACTACCTACATACATCTAGGTTGCATGTCTTCTACTGTTTCAGCCCAACAACGGTGTCATTCGCGCAATGGAGGCCCACTCGGGGCTCTCGGCCATGATTGTTGAGCAATCTCGCGGTTTGAGGCCCGATGGTAGTAGCGCCTGGTCCCCACTAGTTTGATGATCGTAGACGTTGCGAATCAGGTTCCCAGGCCAAGTTCGATTGCATGTGGTCGTCCTCGTTGACATCCAGCACACTTAAGGGCATGCCTGATATAGAGACTGTCGATACCACACAGAGGCTCCAGATAGTTGAAGATTGTTTGGATGTCTCATCCCTTCCAATGATCTATGATGGTGACACTGGCGGAGAGGCTGAGATCTTCCGCTTCACTGTTAAGAAGTTGGAGCGGCTTGGCGTGAGCGCCTGTGTTATTGAGGATAAGACCGGCCTAAAGCAGAACTCCCTGTTCGGGACCGAGAGGTAGGCGATGAGGCCCTAATTGAGTGGAAACGCTTAACTGCTTATAGGAAGCAACAGCTGGCTGATGTTGATGAATTCTGTGATAAGCTGGCGGCTGGAAAGGATGCTCAGGTCACCAACGACTTCATGATCTTTGCCAGAGTTGAAGCGCTTATCGCCGGCCTTGGACAAGATGAGGTATCCTCCTCCTTCTCATTACTGAACTATGGGATCATGCTTTAGGCAATGCGTAGAGCTACAGCCTATCTTGAGAAAGGCGGCTGTGATGGTATTATGATCCACTCTAGGCAGAAGGATCCCCAAGAGATCTATGAGTTCCTCAAAGTACTACTGTTCGTTCACTAGTGTTCGATCTACCCACTTGCTGCTGCTGTTACTCAGGTTTTCCGTCAGCAATACCCCGATAAGGTGAAGACTCCTATTATTCTAGTGCCTACTAGGTGGGCCATCATCATCACCTTCTCCACCCCCCTTCATACTTGCTCCTCCTCAGTTACAACAGTGTACACGAGTCTGAGCTCGCCGAGCACGGTGCTAATATTATTATTCATGCAAACCAACTTATCCGTGCTGCCTATCCAGCGATGTCCAAGGTTGCTTCTGAGATACTGTCGGCGTAAGCTATTCCGCTCCTGCTGCTGCCCCTCTAGATGACACAATTTTTCTGGTTTCAGTGGACGATCACAGGAGGTCGATGGTGAGATTATGCCCATAAAGCAGGTCATAAGCTTCATCGATGACAATACCAGTGCCACTAAGGGCCACACAGCTCCATCTGCTTAGACACCGTCGCTGGTACACAGTAGCCTTAGCATCTCGTTAGTTTCATTTTTCTATAGTACTGTATATGGACCTTTCCTAGTGTGGCAAAGACCGTGTTGTGTAGCCATGGAGATAGTAGACGTGAGCAGCACGTATTACCGATGTTTATCATCACAGTGGTATCGGACACTATTGTCCTACCACCAGATGAGTTTGAGCCAGGAAAACATATAACGCATTTACGGCGGAGGATACAGGAGAAGTAGTACAACAAGGGGGGCTGGCTGGCAGGCCTATCAGGGACTCAGGGATTACGGTAGGGCACCTCTTACCTCTATCCTACTTCTCACCATTTTCCTTTGATTTCGTGTGTTACCTTCGTAGCCATCTGTTACTATTTCCTTATTCTCGTTGAGCAGGTGTATTCTGTACAGGCTTGTACGATTGTGGTGTAACTGTAACACTTTTATTATCCTAGCAGCGGTACTTAGTGTCTCCATTGTGTCGTTTCCGAGATGGTACCAAGACCACGTTTATCTTTGGCTATGCCGACCCTGCTTACCGAATCAGTTACGGAACTCTCGCTTCTTTCGGCATTCACTTTCACGAAAAAGATCCGGAATTCCTACCGCGTTGGTTAGTTTATTTTATACCTCTTAGGTACGTAGATAGAGTTATCCCCGAGGTTGGCCTGGTGATAGCCCTCTACGATGTTATTAGAATCACCGATGCCTATATACACCCGGCTGACTTTCACAACCAAAAGGTAGTGCCATTCTCTGTTCAGCAGCTCTATACAGAATTCTCTCTACTGTAGGGAGGGGCCTTCTGTAAAGTAGCGTTCCGGCTATGTGTGTTTCGGCCAATGGTTGGTGAGACGCTTGTCGGTGTAGTGGATCGATCCACCGCTACTGGCCTCTATGTGAAGCTGGGCTCCTGGTTTAAGGACGTACATATACCGTATGCCGACCTTAAGTAGGCTTATCACTACTGGCATGAAGTACTTCCATTGTTAGGGACCCATGCCTCTATGACGAGCAGACTAAGCTGTGGATATGGCAGTATAAACGAGACGATGCAACTGATAGCTTTTTCTATAGGCCAGGTCCGTCCAAGGTGCCATTAGCTTCCCCTATGTTTTCCTTCAGGTGCTACAATATGCTTCACTGTAAAGGGAATAGTGTTTAACCAGCGGCAGGAGCCCAAGGCTAACTCGGCGTTGGCGGAGGCTGTCGCAGAGAAGGAGGCAAAAGGTAGTGGGCAGCTGGAGAGAGGATCCGCCTGATCATGATTGATAAGGTCCGACTGCACCATTGCCACCAATGCAAGTGCTGGGCAGTGTAGCTGGAGATGGTATGGGTCTTACCAGTTGGTGGCTGGACGAGTGACGATGCTAGTCAGTCGACGACTACCAGCCTACGTTTACTATTCATTACACTGTTGCGTTATAATTATTGACAGCTGTGTTTTACCGTTGATAACCACCGTCCGCTACATACTCTTGCTTCCTAGGCTCCCACCTTGGCTTCACCAAGACACTGTTCTCTACCATTCGTTATAGCCTTCCATATTTGTCACAATGTCATCATCAAGTATCACAGTAGACACCACTCCACTACTACCCACCTCTGAGGAGTTCATACCGGACACTAAGCCGGAGGAGATACCTGCCATATACAGCTCGTTGCAGGCGGCCTTCAGAACAGGTTAAGAAGCAGTTAACGGCTTTCATGTGCTTCGCAGCTTTCCTTAACCAGATCGCACCAAGTCGCTAAAATGGCGCCTAGAGCAGTTGGATGCATTAGAAAGGATGATGACGGAGAACGAGGCTCTCTTCGAGCAGGCCATGTATGAGGATATGCATGTGTAGGAAGAGGAGGAAGCGACAACGAGCCTTGCCAAGTTTATTTCCCTACTTCAGTTCTCCTCTGGAGAGCAAAGTGATGCAAGTATCGCTGGCCCTGAGTGATATCGAACTCTCCAAATCTAATCTTAAGGCTTGGATGGCACCAGAGCGAGTGTCAGCCAACTTGCTCACATTACCTGGTTAGCTTTACTCGGGCTTTTGGAAATAAAAGATCATGCGTTCAGGCACGGCGGAGCTGGTCAGTGAGCCTTTAGGATGCGTTGTTATCTATGGTGCATGGAATTATAATTTCCTATTAAGTCTTCAACCTGTTATTGGCGCAATAGCTGCTGGGAATTGTGTAAGTTGATTTATTATGGATATTTATTAATATTAATTTAGGTATTACTTAAACCTGGTGATTATGCAGTTAAAAGTACCCAAGCCATGATGCAGCTAATACCACGTTATATGGATCAAGAATGTATTAAAGTTGTTAATGGTGGACCAGAACTAAGTGATGCTATATTACAACATCAATGGCAAAAGATATTCTTCACGGGAAGTACCATCAACCACTGTCACCTTTCTCCGTCCATTGAACTCCTATTTCAGGTGCGAACGTCGGTCGTATAATTTACGAGAAGGCAGCCAAGTTCCTGACACCATGCACCCTCGAGCTTGGTGGCAAGAGCCCATGCATCATCGACAGGACGGCCGATTTGGCAGTTTCCGCAAAACGTAGGGAATCTTGTATTTCGTAGCTGCTGCATTCCCATCTCTATTTAGGCCTTGTTTGGGGCGCGCTGGCCAGTGCTGGACAGACCTGTGTGCGCCCAGACTATGTTATGGTAACGCCTGTGCCTCGGTGATGGCCGCCAGTGAACCTGCTGCATTTCAGGTGCAGGAGGATGTCGGGGAGAAGTTCGTGGACTTTGTGATATCCACAATCAAAGAGTTCTACGGCGAGAATCCGAAGGAGTCTTCCTGGTTTGCGCGTAGAGATATCCTGTGGGGACCGGTCTAGGATTCCACTGTGGAGTTTCTAGGTGTGATTAACCAGCGCAATTTCGACAGGGTGACGAGCTTGTTCGAGGGCTCAGAGGACCTGATAGTGTTGGGCGGCCCGAAGACTATGGACCGCGAGACATGGTGAGCGCTGCCGAAAGCCTTTTGATTGCTGAACGATGCGCTTGTCAGTTACGTGCCGCCCACTGTCATCAACTTCCGTAAAGACAAGCGCTTCGCCAAGGCCAAAGTGATGCAGGTCAGTCGTCATGAGGTATCACAGTACATTTAACGTCTATCATTTCAGATGGAGATCTTCGGTCCAATCATCCCTGTGTGCTATTACAGCGATTTCTCCGAATGCGTCGACTTCGTTCGGTATGCCCTCCCACCTTCGGACTCCAGATACCATTATGTGACAGGTCCCGGCCAGCCCCGCTTGCATCCTATCTCTTCTCATCTGACGCCACTTTGAAGGAGGCGTTCAAGCACAGTATTCATTCTGGCAGTCAGGCCATCAATGGTAACCTTCGCCGTTCTTTCTCGAGCTCACGAACGGTGGCCGTTTCAGATACCATGGTGCAGCTGAGTGTGGAGGATCTCCCCTTCGGCGGCACGGGTGCCTCTGGGTTCGGCTCTTACCACGGCAAGTACTCCTTCGAGTGTTTCTCTCACAAGAAGGCTGTAGGATGCAACATACAAGTTAGTTGTCCTTCCGGCAATCCGCTCGTTCAGGTCCTGTCTCGCCCTACAGTGCTGGATGTTCCCCAGCGTTACCCTCCTTATACCGGTGCAGATGCCAAGTTCCTCGGGATGGTTCTCAACGCCAAGGTCGCTCGTTAATGACACACGACTTGCTTTATTCATGTATCTCAGTTGTCTCTCATATGGGGTAAGTTGACTAAGTTGATGACACCAGGGAAGATGACCGCAGTGGTGGCTATTATTCTGGCGTAAGTGCTTCGGCAGCCATGAGCGCCTAGAGAGCTTCATCTCGGTCGTCAGGTTCATATTCAGAAGGCAGATTGGCTGGCTTCTCTTGCAGTAGGCGTTGCTGTTGAGTTGTTGACGGTTTATCCCGTGTCATTTCTTGATACCACACAACTGATTTAATAAAAATGACACTTTCACTCGAGCACTTCCATGGCTTGGTTTGGGTTTTTAATTCGTCATCCTTGTCGCTTTGAACCGGAATGCGTACTCTAATAGGCAGCGTTCTGGCCTTTATGTTATTGACGGGCCCTCGTAGGATAACCGTTGACTAACTTTGTTAAGTAACGCCGCGTGATCCTGGAAATCTTCGTCATATCATCTATTGCTCGGATGCTTTATCCTGCTGCTGCTGCCTCCTCCCATTTAAGCAAGAGGTGTCTGCCATCGAGAAATCCCTGCCAGCCATGATTCGTTACTGTTGTGCAAGTGTTCACTGATTGACGCATCCAAAGAGGGTCAGAAGGAGCTCCTCAAGATCACGCCTCGTCCCTTTGCCTTGTAAAATGTAAATTGACGCTCCAGCTCGCCACCGTTGCTGTCCCTCATCACCCTCGTCGTGTCCCTGGTGCATCTGACGCTCTCCAGTGTCTTCCCTGACGGATCGCTAACGTAACTTGATGGCCGCCACCGTGAAACCACCGTTATTCTTCCATTCCACCGGGCCGCCCAGCTGCTCCCAACTTCAAGTCAACCTTCCCAACCGTCTTCTATCACCCTCAAGCTGGGCGCCATTTGCGATAAAGCCTCCATCTCGATATCCTTGTATTTCACGCCGAACAGTTCGCATGCATCGTCCGGCCGATACGGAACTGCTGCAATGTGTGCTGAGACGCCGGTGCGCACGTAGCTAAAACTGCAGCACAAACCTTAGTGCAATGAACAATAACCGTGGCTGTCGACCCACGTCACGGGCGATACAGAGACCATTGGGGACAATGGGGCGCGCGCATTACAGTGGCTTAGCAGACTGACTCAATGGCTCGAGCCGATTAAGCAATTAGCCCAACCGCTCAACTTCAGAGAGCATTGTCCTCAGTTCCGGACAAACTCCTCACGTTGGTTCCAACGTCTGAATGTCCCGACCGACCGAGATGACTCCGCTTAATCAGGAAGCCAAGGGCTTAGTCCCCGACACGAAAGTCGCTGAGATACCCGCTATGTATAAGGCTCTGCGTTCCTCGTTCGCATCCGGTAAGCCCAGCAGCGTAGTTGCTATCCTTCAGGTGGTGATGGCGCGTCTTAGGTAAGACAAAGTCGTACGAGTGGAGGATTGGACAACTTAGAGCGCTTGGCCGAATGATAAACGAGAACTTGGGAATGATCGAAAAATCCCTTTACGATGACCTAAAGACGTAAGCAGTTCCTTTCGGGCTCCTTGTCAAGTATCCTCTGGTAGGTCACCGTTCGAGATCAAGATCGCCCAGGTTGGGCTCATTCTCAACGACCTAGCTCTTTACGAGAAGCACCTGAAGGGCTGGATGGCCCCGGAATGCGTCACGACTAATGTCCTGAATCTGCCAGGTGAGCTCAAGTGCCGACTTTTGCGAATTATTGTACGTTCAGGCTCTGCCTATATCATTAACGAGCCTTTAGGATGCGTTGTTATCTATGGTGCATGGAATTATAATTTCCTATTAAGTCTTCAACCTGTTATTGGTGCAATAGCTGCTGGGAATTGTGTAAGTTGATTTATTATGGATATTTATTAATATTAATTTAGGTATTACTTAAACCTGGTGATTATGCAGTTAAAAGTACTCAAGCCATGATGCAGCTAATACCACGTTATATGGATCAAGAATGTATTAAAGTTGTTAATGGTGGACCAGAACTAAGTGATGCTATATTACAACATCAATGGCAAAAGATATTCTTCACGGGAAGTACCATCAACCACTGTCACCTTTCTCCGTCCATTGAACTCCTATTTCAGGTGCGAACGTCGGTCGTATTATTTACCGCAAAGCTGCTGAGCATCTGACACCATGCACCCTCGAGCTTGGCGGCAAGTCTCCCTGTATCGTCGACAGTTCCGCCGACCTTGCCGTCTCCGCTCGACGTGAGAGCCTCCCCTGTCTAGCATCGCTCAGCTGTTGAATAGGTATCGTATGGGGAGCCTGCACCAATGCTGGTCAAACCTGTGTTCGCCCAGACTACATTCTCGTAAGTGCGGCCTGGGTTCACTGCCTCCGGCCAGGCGGCTCAGGTAGAGAAGTCTTTCGGCGATCGTTTGGTCAAAGCCTTGGAATCAGAAGTCACGAAGTTTTACGGTGACGATCCTAAAGCTTCGCCTTGGTATTCCCGTAAGCCTCCCCCTCCTATCAGGCTTCCTATCAGTGTCTCCTCTTAGGGCTCATAAACGACCGTGCGTTCCAGAGGGTTTGTTCCCTCCTCGAGGACTGTGGAGACCTCATCGCGCTGGGCGGCTCGAAAAATGCTGATCGTGCTGACCGGTAAAATGTCACATGGCCTACCAAAACATGAGAATCTAGTGCCCATTCCCAGATATATTCCTCCAACAATCATCAATTTTGGATCGAATAAGAATCGTTTTGCTAAGTCTAAGGTGATGGAAGTAAGCCCCGGCGCAAGTTCCCCTCGGTGGCCGTACTGACTTTTTAGGGTGAAATTTTTGGCCCACTCATCCCCGTTTGTTATTACGATAGCAACGAAGAAGTACAGGAGTTCATCACGTACTAGGTCCTCTCAGCGCTGCCTCTTCTAGTGCATGCATGGCAGATCCAGACCTGTACCGTTATCGGCTTACCTCTTTTCCTCTAATACAGCAATGATTACCTTCTTCAAGAACAACATCCATAGTGGAAGCCAATGCATCAACGGTAAGGTGATCGCCGGAGGTCTATCATCTCTAATACCCCTCAGATACGATTGTCCAGCTCAGTTGTGAAGAGCTGCCCTTCGGTGGTTGTGGAGGCTCGGGCTTCGGAGCTTATCATGGCAAGCATTCTTTCGATTGCTTCTCCCATAAAAAATCTGTACCATCATACAGCATCGCCCCTTGGTCGACCTCGTTGGTGTCAGGTATTGCAGCGAGGCACTGCGATGGATGTCCCCATGCGCTACCCGCCCTACACCCCGCACGCGATCTCTATGGTGGGAAATCTTTTAAACCCGAAGGTAGCAGCGTGCTTTTGTCGTGCAAATGATGTCCTATGCAGTTGAACCAGTACTGGGCTTGGCTATATCACAACACCACCAAGATGAGAATCGTCGGAGTGCTCGCTCTCGCCATCGCGTAATAATCAGCTATCGCAATTAACGTCATATATCTCTCAGGTGTGTGATGAGGTATCACATCGCAAAGTTCATTTTGAGGTGACAAGCCGACAGACATGCGATATCTGTTGGGCCTGTTCGACTTGAGCTGATTTTTTCAAACTTGATTTGCTAGTTGTAGCTTACGTGGATGCCTTCTTTGGTATGTCGAGTCGCTGAGTTTCCAGATCATTCACGCATTGCTTTGATAAATAAACCTCTGAAGGATATGGAGTGTCTTTTAGTGTCTCGATAGCGCCTGACTTGAGCCCATGAGCGACTTCTGGTCGATTGGCCGTGATGCTGCGAAGTACCAGAGCGAACACAGTGGACCAAATTCGTGTTTCCAATGGGAAGTTCAGACCATTTTATCACGGCAATGCCACAACGAGGTTAGACCTCCCCTGCGACGCCCTAATCATCCACATCAGGTAGATGACTACTACGAGCATCGAGATGACGACAACTATCGACGGAGCATGATCCTGTGCTTTGGTATGGCAACTCAGAAATATCGGCGATGTAAAGAGGAGTATCAAGCAGCTTCCACCTCTATAGTGAGAAATACTACTTGTGTTTATATAACGTGGCATTTCAGAGCCAAGCTCGAGCGAACACTCTTGACAATTGCTTGATGAAGCATTTCAATCAAGCCATCACTTTATTATTAAAAACCACCGAAGTTAATGGTAAGTGTACTCCTGTAAAGAAGGCAGGATGATGATCATGATGTTAGTTTCTGCTTTGTGGTTTGTCGCGTTCAAGTAGTAACTAACTCAACACCGTTCATATTAGTTAGAACACGAAAATAAGAGTTCTACCAACAGTTGCCTCCATCAGAAGGCCTAAATAATCTAGTGTATAATATCAGCGATCCTATCTACGCCCCAACTTCGGTATTTGGCGTTGTCTTATCATCCGTTACGGCGGAGAGGGCAGGGAACTTCTCATCATCTGTCTCTTCCGACTTGGACGCCTTGGACTGGTTACCTACACAGAATCTATCGATTCAGCTAACCATAATCGATTCGCTTACGTTTCCCCGCCTTTTTGGTCGCACCAGTGGGCTTGGCGCCGGGATGCGCTTTGAGGAGCCTCGGACCAGACCGCGCTGATTCAAAGGCCTACCAAAACAGCGAGTGTAAACGGTTCCAGCAATAGCAGCCTCACAGGTGCAGTAGCTTTTTGAGTCTCTTCCACCTTCTTGGTAAAGTCGACTTGCTCCCCTGCTGAGATGGCCTTCACCATCTCCTCAGCCCGAGCGACAGCCTCGGGCTTGCCGTTTATCCGACACTTGGATTTCCCATCGTCAGCCTTTTCGAAGTCTATGGAGATGACGCCCGAGACAGCCTTGATACGCTGTATCTGCGAAAGAAGAACATCCGTTTACATCTATATCCCCATATCAAAGATCGTTACCGTTCTGCCCTTGGCGCCGATGACCAACCTCACGGTATCTTCGGGTATCTCAAATTCAGATGTTGCCGTCGAGCTCGTTGCTTCCCGCAAGTCGTTGACCAACTGGCCAAGCATCTACGAAAGAGTATTGAATATTATAAACGCTATCCGAGACGACTGACTTACTCGTTTGGCTTGAACAACATCAGCCTTCGAGCCGGTTATGCGGATCTCTCGACGATTGCCACTTTGAGTGTTCGGTGGGGACCTTCCACCGCCTTTGCCGCTGCCGCCTAGCATAGTTAGGTTAGTGCCCGTCTCCTTGCCTATCTGGTTCAACTTGGCAGCGCGGTCTCTCATAAGAGAGCTCGTTACAGCATCGGCAAGTTTAGCGTTGCCGCTGCAAGCACCGAGGATGGCAAAGGTCTCGGTGACCTCCGCATTGGCGGCCAGAACCGGGATATCCTTCTTAGCCCGAGCGATGGCCTCAGGGGTGCCGATGAGCTCCAGCCTCGGGCCCGAATTTTCATTGTTCACTCCTCCGCCGCGCTTGAACAGAACCCTGCCCAACTCGTTCTTGATGCGCAAGAGCTCCACATTGGCAGAACGCATCCAGACATTTACCTGGTTACTCGGCACCGCGACCGTCTCGAAGTTCATCGAGGCTTCCTCGACGAGCTCTCGGACCTCTTTAGCAGCCTTCTCTGCCTCCTCGTGATCTTGGGAGAGAACTGTCACCTTCCTGTTACTCGAGTCCTTCACGAAACGGCAACCTCCTCGGTTCTCGCGCTTGATGGTCGCGAAGCGAGGGGCAAGGAGACCGTTACTAGAGAACAGCTTCTGCTGTTGCTCCTCGGAAGGAACCGCTACTTCAATCCTGGTCACCTCCTTGGCCGCAGTGCTCAGAGCTTTTGCGGCTTCGGCCACCTTGGCATCGGACGGACCCCTAATTGTTACAGTGGCCTTCTGGTTATTAAACCTGGCGTGTAGGAAGCAACCCGTTTGGGCCTGGATCTTCCTTAGACCCATTGCACTATCGCCCATCACACAGCGAAGCGTCTCAGAGTCCAAGCTAACATCCTTGGTAACCGAGTTCTGGGAGGTACGGTCAACCGACTTCATAGCGTCCTTGATCTGCTCGGCTGCCTCATCGACCACAGACCCCTTAGAAGGACCGTTCACGACTATCTCGTTGTTGCCGAAGGTGATATAGAGCGACTGGTCGGCTGACTCGAGCTTGCGGACAGCGTCGCCAGCACGTCTTCGAGCACCAGGAACGTCGGTGGGGATCGGCACACGGGCCACCTTGTTAACATCAACGGCCTTCAGATGCTGCACCGCAGAGGCCAGGGCGTCCTCAGAGGCAGCCGCGATGCGGACACCACGGACGAGGCCGGTTTCACCGTGAAGTGGCTCCAAGAGGGCCTCGGTAGACTTCTCAACACGGGGAAGGACAGTCGGCTGATCCTCAGGAGGAAAGAGAAGACCAATGAGACGAGCCTGAACAGGAACCCATCACAGGGATCCAGAGGCCCCTCCAGAGGCACCTACCTGAACTCCATCCTCAAAGCCGGTAGAGATCATCGGCAGCTCGGCCTCGAAAAGATCCTTCACTTCCCTCCGGAGCATCTTTCCCAGTCTGGCTGCCCTCCTGCTCTCAATGGCAACTTCCCTTTGTTGCTTCTTCTTATCACTCTCTTCCTTTTGTCGCTCCCCAAACTCCTTCTTCACAAGAGCCACACGATGCTGGAGGTTTCTGAACATCTCATGGGCGGCGGTCGGGACCAGCTCCGACTGCGCCGATTCCAGCATGCCGTTGACTTCTTCCGACGGCGACAACTGCGTCAGCTCGTAGATCTGCTGCTGCAACCGCTGTGTCGTTTGACGCTTGTCCCGCGGCCTCGGAGGTAGCTCCGCACGGATGTCCTCGAGCTGCTGGTCGAGGGAGTTAGCCAAGGACTGGAACTCGGCCCACTCAATCTGGGCAAGTCTCTGCCTGCTGGTAGCAGTGAACAGAGCGTCCATCATAGCCTTCGAGGAGAAGTCAGGGACAGGTTGGAAGAGCGAAGGGTCCTGAACAGTACGGTGATGAACCTCAGGAGGCGAGACAGGCGATGATGCTCCTACCGCCTTGATCGGCTTTGGTTCATCCTGATCTGCCTCGGCCTTCCTTTGCAGTCTCTTCTTTCTCTTCAACTGGCTCTTAGTCAACTCCACTGGCTTTGGCTCCTCCTCCTCTTCCTCCGCGGCCTAAGTATACCCATATCCACATCGACAGCAACACTATTGCAGCCACACCTCTTGACGAGCACGACGACGCCTCCTGCGACGACGAGCAGCACTGCTGGACACCACAGGGACAGGCGAGTCGATTGTGTCGATCGGAGACTTGGGCTCTATCGGAGAGTCGGCACCGGCGGTTGTCGCCGCTGGCGACATGGCAACGGCCGCTGGGGGCTCCTTTGCTAGGATGGACCCGCTGGCCGAGGGCTCCGGGGCCACACCAACGGCGGCGGTTGACGAAGACTTGTTATTTCTCCTCCTGTGGGGCATAGTAGGTAAAAAAGAAAAACTGAGAAGAGTCAGAAGGGTATTAAGCAAAGATGGTTAAACTGTTCGACTGACAGCTTTAAGACTTTCCCAAAGGTCCCAAATCAACAACAATAGGTGTGTATGGTACGACTATGGTGTGATCATGGTGAAGTGATCATGGCAAGAAGCCCCCTTGATCGTCATTTACCGGTCAACTGACCGGCACACAGTACTACTCAATAGAGACCTGTCTTTTGCCGAAAGTCGCCCCCGGGCCTTATTATCATCCAATCCTGAAGCATTACACTATATGATTCTTCCAGCACCACCTTCCTACCATCCTCGCCCCTCTTGGCTCTATTCATCCTCCTCTTCTGCCTACGAAGTCTCCGTCGGCCAACTCTGAGCAACCTTCGGAGCCGCGCATTCATAGTTGACCACATTGGGTCGGTGGGATGGTCCATGGGCCCCGGAGGACCTGAGTACAGCCACGTCAAACAGGGACTTCAACAACTAAGGCTTACCTCCTCTACATTTAATTTCGTCAATAACAGCACGTGGCAGCTTCAATCGGGAGAGTCCGAAACCTCGGCGGCGAGAGCGGGCTCGACGACCTTCGGCGAACCTGATACCAAAAAGCATGCTGACAGCGAGACCACCGTCGTCGCTACCTCCTGAGGAGGGCCTCCGGATCATCAAGTCCTCGCTTGTTGGCTGCGGCCAACTTGCCATAGTATCCTTCAAGGACATCATAAGGACCATGAACATGGCAACCCCCTCGAGGGCAGTAGATACTAGTATAAGCAGCCGAGGCTGCGTGGATCCCTGTTAGATTAAACGCGTCATTGCCTAGCACTTTCACCGACGGGGCCCTCTTGGTCGAGGATCTCTCCTTACGAGGAGCACCGAGAGCGGTAAGCTTACTAGGAGGGACTTGACCAGCAGGCGTCACTTTCTCAAAGGCTACTCCAAGACTGTGGTCTAATGGGATGTTGATGATGGAGCAATGCCGTTTAGGGGGCATGATATCCACCATGCTACTGCCGTAGAGGAGAGCAGGAGCCCCCCTCATCTGCCCTCGGAGGAGACCGCTGCCACTGCCGGGCCCGGCTTCCCTACCCCGAGCTGTGTACCCCATAACGATAGCATCAGAGGACTTGTGCTGATCAGCGGTACCGAAAATCCACACAGCACGAGCGTCGTTGGTGACAGCGAAAGCCTTCCTCTGCGTCATCAACACTGCCTCCTGAAGAGCCCGGTGGTCTTCGAGATAGCAGAGCCATCGCTCCAAGTCACCGTCAAGGGCTGCCTGCCGAGCTCCTCCGGAGGTATCCGTGGCAAGTAGGGTGAAGAAAGTAGGCGGCAGCACGTTAACGTCGTCCAATGAGGTCGCCAGCGAGGCTCCAATACGCCCTCGGGCCTCGGTGACACACAAGTAGACGGATGTAAGGAAGAAAAGGTAGTCCTGAGGGACCATGATGAGCCGTACTGTGGAGAGCTTACATTCAGCGAAGGTGAAGATGGGCACCAGAGGGTACACAGCTCGAATAGGAATGCGGCCAGACCGGGGTATTCCACTAGAGCGGTAAAGATCGACAAGAGGATGGCAGTCTTCGTACTCTGTTGTTTATGGTGGCCTTCTGTAATATTGGGCAGCATCTCTTCCATCCAGTCACCTCGAGCAGACTCAACTGCCTCATCCAGCTCGAAGTCCACCAGAAGGCATTTCTGAGGAGAAGAAATTACCAACAAGATTAAGGCTCAAGCTGACCTGTAAACGGACGTTAAGTTTAACGTACTCCTCTTCTCCAATACTCCCCTCCCTGGCATCCAGGGCATCCCAAAATAGCTGGATAATATAATGAAGGGCATCGTTCTCATAGAGGGCCGCTAGCATTCGATCCCGCATGCCGGAATCGACACCCTCCTGGACAGACGCCTCGGCCATGATGGAGAATTCCTGAAGATGTGGAGAGCGAGCAGGCAACGCAAGAGCCAGTTTGTATTGTAAAAATCATTTATACTGAGAGGGTATTTGGGGGATCTTCTCGTCACTCAATGGTGGAGAGATCTATTAGCATATTAACCAGACATCAGCGGGTTTATTCACAAACATCTAATAATAGACCATACGGCCCAAAGGGTATCTTTCAAGAGAGCAATGGGTGTTTGAAAGCTGACCTAGAAAGTATCTTAGATCCCGCCAGTGAGCTGTCGCTGCTCATAGCGTCTGCCTCTGGACTGCCCGTCCTGTGCGTCACCAATGCTGCTGTAGCGGGCGCCGCCGAGGGCCTTCATCCCGGAGGCTCCGTGCTGCGGGAGGTTAGGAGCCGCGTCTCTCTGCCATCTCTGATCGAACTCGGTAGCTTGATCTTCAGTGAGACCTCCACGGAACATATCTTGGGTGTTCTGCTCGCCGGTAGTACGGTTGCGGCTGCGGATCACCTTGCGACCTGAAAGATTCCTCGGAGGTCGGAATGGGCACTGCTGCTGCTGTTATTACCTTGGTCACCCATGGTCCTCTCCAAGGCCATCTTGTCCATACCAGTGCCGGAATTCGAGTACATCTCTTGCTGCTCACGCAGTTGCCTCTCAGCATCTCCCACCGTAGAGCTCTGATACTGCTCGGTAACTGTTTTACCGTCAGCACCTCTGGTGGTTGAGGTCACATAAACCTATTATAAAATCATCAAGTTCGCTCCATTGAGGCTAATACGATCCCTTACCTGGCTGGAGTACTGCCCTTGAGGCTGACCAGCGGACAACATCCCACCGAAGAAGTTGTCACCATCATTGCGAGACACGAGTGACATGTCCTCCTCCATTCCCCTCATCATACGGTCCATGGCCTGAAACAGCAAACCTCATCACAGAGCAGCAGCAGCAGCCATCGCCGCCGCCGGGCCCGGCTAGTACCCTTTCCTGAGCACGGAACATCCTGTCGAAGGCACCGAAGCCGAAGAGATCATCCTCGGCCTTCTCTGCCCGGGCCAGCTCGCGCTCGGCCTTGTGTTCCTCGTGACGGCGTGAAATCTTGTCAAACATAATAGTGCGCTGAATGTGATAAATCTGTCAAAGAGAAAGCCGGAATCAGCGAATCGCTCCAACGCAACGAACAACCACATTAGGCTGGTTACGGCGGCAGCGGCACCACATTGGTCCGAAGGGACAGAACGGCAGGCATGAAGAATGGTACATGGCAAACGGGTGGGTGAAGTGGAGAAGAGTGGACTACGAGGCATCTTCGGGGAACCTATACTGTGGGCGAGCTGGGCCTTCGCGAAGCACCCATTGACGACGATGCCTGTCGTACACAAACCTAACCGATAACAGGTTATATATGACTTACACTGAGGACCTACTTGTTATCCGAACCGAGGTGTGCCTTGGTAGGAAAGAGCTTCTTCTTTACAGCAGATATTAGCGGACCAACAGTTTCAGTGATGCCTAAACATCTGCAGCTTACGCCCAGCAGCAACACACGACCGCATTCCAACCTTTTGGCCCAGGACTCAGTGGCTCCTGGCGGTCTTGGTCATGTTGGTGGTATTCGTACTCTTCCTCCTCCTCCTCATGATGCTCACTATAATGCTGCCACGTTGTGCTCAGGTCTAAGCCTGCAGTCTGCATCGGGCTCTGGTTACCTAATCAACCACAGTTCTCTCCAATCCCCTCCGCCCAGTATTACCACTCAGAGCAGCCGAGGCCGCTAGCAACAGCTCCACTACGTCAGTGTGTTCGCGAGCAGCAGCAGCATCGATACATGTGAAACCGTGCTGGTCAGAGATGACCAACAGTCGAGAGAGGAGCTGTGATGGCAGCCTCGCCACGACCTCTGCCACACAGTCCTTCTGGCCAAGGCTCGACGCTTCATGAAGTGCTGTACACCCAGCATGGTCGGCAACAAGGACCTCTTCACCTCGGCAGGCTCCGAGTACCACAGCCGTCACCAGAGGGTAGCCGTAGCGGCACGCGAAATGTAGAGGCGTTTGGCCAAAGCTATCAAGGGGGCAAGGGGATGCAACATAATTGAGTAGGAGCTGCACTGTGTAGGCGCATCCACCGGCACAGGCATAGTGTAAGGGTGTACGAGATGACACTCCATCCGCCAGGTCCAAGCTGCCTCCGACCTAAAACCGGTTACTAGTGTGAGAGTAGCATTTAATATTACTACCTGCTGATATGCCTGTATAAAGAAATAGTTGCCATCCAGGGCTGCTTGGAACACCGACTGCAGTGTCGATGGATCCTTCTTAAGATAGCCATCCAGTGTACTATTATACCACCAAAGCTCCTTGTCGCTGGCTACTACTTGCCGCCAGCTGCCATACACTTCCAAGAACGATGGAGGAGGAGTTGCCCAAAATAGTGACCGACCAGATTGAGCATCGACGAATGTCATTATTCCGTCATGCGCAACTAGAGCCCATTCAGGACTGGGCCCACAGGAGAACAGCGCCCCACTGGCCTCGTCTCCGAGAGAGATACCGAGCTCAGGGGTAGGAGGCAACCCGCCGCTAAGGACCGAACCAGAACCAGAGCCCAATGAATCGCCAAGTCGGCGGTCTTGAGGGACCATACTGGAGTCGCACATGAACCTACTGGCGTCCAGCAGCTGTCTAGGGGTCCTCCCAGAACGGGGTGTCATGAACGGCGGGCTCCTTGGAGAGTCATCCCCGGCCACCTTGACCTCGGACACCGGCGCTGCCGTTGAACATGACGGTGTCGCCATCACAGAGGGCAGCAGTTTATGGTCGTCAATAGCAACAACCAGAGATGGTGGTACCGGTGATGACATAGTAGAAGTTCGCACCGACTCCTTCTCCAAAGGTAATGCCTCCAACACATCATCTTCCATGACTTCCTCCTCCTCTTCGAGCTCGGCACATCTATCCAACCAGAACTCCATGCAGTCGCTGTCGGCACGCCCACTGGCCATTAGCCGACCGCACTTCACAGATAAGTCAGTCGAAGAGGGAATGGCATCCACGGCATCTGAGACGGCACAGGACCATAATTTCGTGGCGCGCTGGAGCAAAGGATTGCTAAGACACAAGGAGAAGACAGGATTCGCTAGTAAATAAAAGGGATCCCAAACTCCCACAGAAACCACACAACATATACATGCCCGCCAAAACGCACCGGATACAATTCAGAATCGATCGAGACGCCCAACAAATCGATGCGAGGGGCAAAATCACTCAGTTGAGAGCCCACAGTAATCTTAAACAGACTCAAAGTTCACCCGAAGCAGCAGCGGGAGGCAGAGGTCCTTCATCATCAGGCAGACTAGGACAATAATCGCTCCAAGAGTCGCTATTAGTGGCCTCCAGCTTTGGGGACCCTGGTGGGGTACCTATTCGATGGACAGTAGGATACGATGACATTCAACTTAAGCTAAGGGTATCTTGCACACTCGAAAGATTCTCTCGCTTTGTTGATTCCTAAACGTGTCGAAGCAACGTCAAAACAATCCAAAGCCACTCGCCGAATTGATTCCCCAAATTACGGCATCGATCAGACAGCTCGAGACTGGTAGACCCGAAATGACAACACAGAATAATAAGTGAGGTTAGAAAGGTGTAAATGTATTACTTGGTAAATAGAAGCTACACTAGAGGACAACACTACAGTATTAATACGAGGACAGTGATAATAAGGATCAGCAGCCTAGCGAGTGGTTCATAGCCAGTAGCTATTTAAAAGCACTTCCTGTGCACGATGGTAGGTCCAACCTCATCATACTCTTCCCGGGTAATCCACATCTGTTGGAATGTCGACAAAGATGCCAAGGTAGAACCACCAATCCATACTGAATATTTTCTCTCAGGAGGAGCCACAACCTTAATCTTCATAGTAGAGGGAGCGAGCGCTGTAAGCTCCTTGCCCATCCGCTCTCGGATGCCACTGAACATAGTGCTACCGCCAGATAGGACCACATTAGCGTAGAGATCCTTGCGGATATCCAAGTCACATTTCATGATAGAGTTGAACAGCGTCTCGTGGATACCGCAGGCTTCTTTACCCATAAGATCGGGCTGGAAGAGGACCTCAGGGCAACGGAAACGCTCCGAGCCCAAAGTAATGATGTTGCCATCGGGAAGCTCGTATGTCTTCTCGATCTCGCTGCTCTCCGACGCGGACTTCATCTCCTGGTCGTAGTCGAGGGCCACGTAGCAAAGCTTCTCCTTGATGTCGCGAACGATCTCACGCTCGGCCGAGGTTGTGAAGGTGTAGCCACGGCCAGTTAGAATGGTCATCATATACTCGGTCAGATCTCGGCCAGCAAGGTCCAATCTCTTGATAGCATGCGGCATAGCGTAACCCTCATAGATGGGAACGGTATGGGTCACACCATCACCAGAATCCAGCACTATACCGGTGGTCCTGCCAGATGCATACAGGGACAAGACGGCCTGGATCTGGACGTGGACACCGGGAACATTGAAGGTCTCGAACATGATTTGCACCATTCTCTCTCTGTTGGCCTTTGGGTTCAACGGGGCCTCAGTCAAGAGCACCTAACAAGCGACGTATGCGGCTAAAGGGGGGGCGAAGCATCCAATGTCGGCTTACGGGATGATCCTCGGGCTGGACTCTGAGCTCATTATAGAAGGTATGATGCCATATCTTTTCCATATCATCCCAGTTGGTAACAATACCGTGCTCAATCGGATACTTGAGGGTGAGGACGCCTCTCTTAGACTGAGCCTCGTCACCAACATACCACTCACGTTGGTCCATACCAACCATGATGCCTGGCCTGACACACAAGAAGGTTCATCCATCAGCATTCAAGGCTGCCGTAATAAGCTTACATTTTAGGTCTGCCGACAATCGAAGGGAATATGGCTCTAGGGGCATCATCGCCTGCGAAGCCGGCCTTGCATAGACCGCTGCCGTTATCAATCACAACAGCGGGGGATTCTTCAGGAGACTCAGCGGTATCAGACATATTTAAATAATAAGACCGAAAAACTACTAGCGATAGAGAAAGGTAACGATGCTCCGGGGATCTCCAAGTGACACAAAGCAACAGCTTCGGTATCTTTCAATGATTCTTGAAGGTCAACTTGGGAGACTAAGAGCGGCACAAGGCTGCACCACTTAGGGTAGTGCTCTAGCTGTGATTTCAATTGCTGCTAGGATTGAGGAGGATTCGGTTAACACGTTGTCAACCTCAAATGCATCTTGAACTCAAGAAGATAAATCGCACTGCCAAGGATTCTCTCAGATGGATGATGCTTCCTGTGTCAACGAGATCCACAATACATCGGTGTCAAATAGATGAGAGCGTGAGCAAAACTCTACATAGTCCAATTCCAAGCTATCGCGAGACCGCCAAGTCCGCGGACCGTACCGTTGAGGAAAAGCAAGTTTGCAAGAGCTCAAGTTTGCCGCTTCCTCGCCACTGTGTAAGTGCGCAGGGCGTACATGCACTGTGGCATTCCTCAGTCTTGTCTATATATGACCAGTACTGTCCAAGGGCCTCATCGGAGAGCCGTCCCTTGCCCCAGCTGTGGGCAAAATTTTTTTCCTCAAAGTCTTCGTTTCCACCTAAAGTCGTGCATCGTCAAACAGCAGCATGTGGAGCTGCCGTGTCCCTTCTGTGACACCCCGGTCAAGCGACATAATCTCGAAGCTCATACCTCCTCATGTAGAAAGAGAAAGAGCGCTAAGAAGAGTTCGGGCTCGGCCTTGTCGCCGCCGCCACCGGCTGCTCCGGGGTGCATTCCCTGTGCTATATGCCAGCGGTCCTTCTCGAGCGATCGGATAACAAAGCATCAGACTATCTGCCGACAGCAAGCCGAGCGAGCCAAACGCCGGAAGTCTCAAGTCGGCACTCCATTGAAGGAGACGAGTCGCCGACGGTCATCGCCGGCTATAGGGAATAGCGTAGCGCCGAACTCGGCGTGGAGGCAAAAGAGGGACGCTCAAAAGGAGGCTTTCGAGCGTGTTAAAATGCAGAATAGAAAGTCCATGGGCAAAAACCCAAGCCATGAGATCGTCGGGGTAGATATGGATGAAGACGATGAGGCTAATCTGCCGGTTGCTGTGTCCCTCAGCGAATCTTCACGGTGCTCTACTAACGATACTGGTGGGCCGCAAGTTGATGCTGCTGCTGTACGACAGCCAACAGTGCTACATGTGGAGCGTGATGGAGGGTTTGGTAAGGGCAAATGGGCACGAGCATCTCCAGTGGAATTAAGAGTTAATGGCGAATCCAGTGAGGAAGAGGAGAGCTCGGCGTCGGCTGCTGTAGCGTCCGGTAGTGCCTACTCGGAGGAGGTCGGAGAGGCTACGGATGAGGAGGTGCTGTCTGAAGGAGGCTCTAGTATCACCGACGCGGAATCGATAGAGTGCGATGCTCCACCGAGGAGTGTGCCATCACCGCCGAGACGCTCACCTCCACCAGCTAGTAGCCCTCCTACTAGCAGTCGAACGCAGGATAGCGTTCGACCTGTGGCTCCTTGTTCTTCTGACCATATACCATTCGATGAACCTCGTAATGTCCAGGTGGCAGCGGAGGGTAGTGGAGGGCAAAAACGGTAGTAGGGGTGGCCCGGGAATGGCTCGAGGTAATGGCAGGATTCAGGCAACTTTTGCGGCGGAGCGGTGATCAGCTCCGAAGTGGAGGAAGTCGAAATGCTGAGGGCAACAGCGCGGCAGTCCAGACTGGCAGGTAGTAGGTATATCCTACTGTGAGCGTAGGAAGGCTCCATGCTGGGCACGGTGGAAATGTATTCTCTTTCCTTCATTGAGAAACATCTCTTTATCTTTCAAAATTCCAACCTTGGGAAGCATTCCTCGTAGGAATCCTTGTTGATCCCGGTAGAAGGCGTTTCCGCGAGATTGAGTGCATCATTGGTGGGTGGTGTCCACCGATGTGAATTGACGGAAGTGTGGTATGATCATATCTCTTGATATAGCTAGTAAGGTTGAAACATATAGGATATAAGCAGCTGTACATTAGGCTATATAGACATCTAAGAGTGTCTCGTAGGGTCCTTAGCAGCAGGCGTTTTAGGACGGTGAAGAAAGGAGGTCAGCAGCAGCAGCAGCAGACGTCACCAAGCACTCGGCCTTCAGTGCAGCGAAACCTTCGTGGTTGGTTGGCCGCAGAGGACTCCGACCTTCAAGATGCGCTCGATCGAGCCAGCGTTGCTCTGGCCAAGGCGCGCAGCTTGAGACCGGATACTGACACCCCTAGCTCTGATGCATCGACACCGTTGAGCGTGGAGGACGGGTCTCCGCCCCCTCTGGTCCGCGCACGGCGACCAAAGAGTCTGCCGGCTTGGGAGTTTGAAGTCCGGCTTGAGAGTCCACCTAAGGATCGGGTGAAGGTTATCCATTACCATCACCACCACCATCATCACTACATGCCGGATGAAGGCGGCCGGACTTCGTCTCCGAGCTACATCGATGCCAGGGTCGAAGAAAGGGAAAGAAATGCAGTAGAGAGTGCATTGAAAGTGAGTGGTGCGATGCTACAGGCTTGTCGATGCCACCTTGCAGGAATTAACAGCGAGGGGAATTATATCGTCGCCCAGCAAACCGATCTCGGACGGTCTTGTCGGCGTGCGGCACCTCACCTATCGCCATTTGCACCACCATCGATCGGCAACTATCAAACCGTCAGCAGAATCTCAAAAGCTTCTCTCAGGAGTTCAACAGTAAGAATGTCGTATAGCGGGAGCCGGGAGTCTCGGACGCAGGTATAGCCAGCGGCCCTCGACAGCAGCCGATCACCCTCAGCGAATGCGCTCATCTCCCTCGGGCAATTTCATGCCTGGGACAGGAGGGCCGCTAAACCGTCTGACTGCTGTCAGCACTCGGCCATATGGGGCGTAGCTGCTGACCGACACAATTGTATATTACCAGATGTCATGGTTACCATGCAGCATTATCATTTACTCTCCTCGATTTGCGTTAGCTACCTTTGTACGGTCCTCGAAGGAATACCCACTGGGGGTGCAGCCAATAACTGCATACCGAAGAGTAGCTTATAATACTGATGCTTAGGTTTTAACTAGCTTATGATATAGACTCGTTGAGTCTCCTTATGAAACTTCTCGGAGTAGTAGTCGTTATTGTCCATTCGGCTCAATTGGCCAAATTTACATGTTCGATGTGCACGCGTACGGAGTTTTCGCACCGTATTCCTTGTCAGCGTAGTTGTCGATATCCTCCTCACAGTATTTCCTGTTAGGGTTCCTTTGTTTTATAATGGACCCGCCGCTCCATGTTGAGAACATAGGTGTCGTCGCCCCCGTTATATTCATAATTGCTATGCTGTGTATGCCCCCTGGTGTCGGTGGCGGTATACTTTTTGTGCCACTTCTCAATCTGGTCGGCAAGTTACCTTCGAAGAATGCGACCGCTATGAGCCAGACTCTAGTGGCCTCGGCAGTCTGTGCCAAAGTAAGCTCAGTCTTCATCTTGTACGACACAACTCTCTTGAGCAGATTCTTTTTTCCCTGCACGCGCAGTTTACCTCCAGACACAAGTCTAGAGTGATAATCCTTCCTTTTGTTGTCCTTATGCTGCCCTCTATGATAGTTGGTGGCCTCATAGGGGTCTACATCTACTCCTGGCTACCAGTTCTGATACAGCTTATCCTGTATGTTGTAACGGCTCTATTTGGATCAACCCTTTCCCTTTTGAAGGGCCGCAAGCTCTGGCGAGCCGAGAGCCAGGCAATCGCTGCAGCCAAGCGCGAGGCAGCGGTTGCCAAGCGCGCAACCGAGCAACCTACCGGAGCTGATAATAACGACGACGATGCCGCCGCCTTAGAGACCCACGCGTCCGAGTCCCCCTCTGCCCCTCGTGTTTCGCCATTACTGCGACCTATCACGCGAATGAAGGCTGCCCTGTGCTTGGCGGCTGTAGTCGGTGTATGGATAGTTGTCATCCTTTCCCGGCTCATCTTAGGCTCCGCTTCCACCGATAGTAGGCTTGCTCCTCCTCCTGCTGCTGCCGTGCATCACTTCGCATCTCCTCTCAGGTATAGTGGGTATACCTTTCTGCCAAGGGCTGTATTGGGGCCTCTCGGCTCTGGTTGTCGTTGTGTTGATGGCTGTCCCAGTCATATTTGCCCTTGTGGATCGGTCGCGTGAAACATCGAAAGCCGCAGTGACGCTCTCCGGATCACTGCTAGGTAAGCTGTTCTCAAATCTGTGCTGCTACCGAACGGCGCGAGTTTGAACCATAATGCACAGTATGAACTTGAAGGTGACGTTTCATTCAGGTATCGGTTTCTTGGCATCTGTTGTTGGTATTAGCGGTGGTATTATAATAACCCCATTAATAATGTTCATGGGCCTAACACCCCCTCAGGCCTCAGGCACCGGCTCTTTGGTCATCCTAGTGTCAAGCTCAAGTGAGTAGCTGTCTCTCCTCCAGACCGGATAAATCACAGCTCTTGTTCAGGCTTGGCGTTGTCGTTCGGTTTGGGCGGTTTTTTGCCTGCAGCCTCCGACCTTTGGATCATTGTGTTGCCTTTCTGCGGTGCCCTGGTCGGTGACATCATCCTCACTAAGATTATGAGAAGGACAGGTCGCACGAGCATCTTGGCCTTCCTGCTCTCCTGCTTGGCTGCTCTAGGGGCCATCATAGTTCTCATATCGGGAATCATCAAAATAGTCAATGACAGCGAAGCCGGCGTGAACCCCCTCTCAACAGGCAGCTTCTGTTGAAAGTCCTCCTACTTGTCATTTTTTAATCACTTACTACCTAGCAATTGTAGAGTCACGGAGTTTATGGTATTATTGTCAGTAACGCAGATTACGTTTCGTATCATTGAAAGTGGTGGCTTGTCAGCCGACCCCCACTCTCCCGATCTTGTTGTGTTCAAGAGGTGGAAATAGGGACCGTAACCGCGGTTAGCGGAATTGAAGGAGAATCCCTTCGCCTGCTGAGGCGATATCGGTGTAGGTTTCATATGAACGTAAAGTTTCTGGCTTTTGGGGCGAGAAAGCTATATGACAGAATTGATTCATACTTGATACTGTCGTCGTCGGCTAAGCCGGTGCGCCGTGGAGTTTGTCTACGATAGGCGGCTGCGCCATTATTCGCTTTGCAGAACAAGTTTTTAAAGTATTCTCATTCCAAGTGATGGAAGATATACAGCTAATAGAGGCCGTGGCCCCTCTGGTTTTCATCATATCATTCCTATGCGCTCCTCCCGGTATGGGAGGAGGAACTCTGTTTGTGCCAGTGTTGCACATCATCGGTCACTTGTCCCCTAAAGGAGCAGCGGCGACAAGTCAGGCGCTAGTTGCGTCCGCAACCTTAGCAAAAGTAAGCACTACCCCGCCTAGCGGCTACAACGATCTATTGCTCGATACTGAAAGCGTGAGCAATAGGCTTCTCTGTGAACTGGCGGGAGGGATGGGGGTCGGAGCTCCTGCATGCTGCGTGCTGAGCGAAGCCACCCTTCCGTTATTGGTTCAGGTTCTGTCATCCTGTTATCTCCACACACGAAGCACAAAGCCCATAATCCTCTTGCGGTACGCTTTCATTATGCTACCAGCAATGGTTGTTGGCGGCCTGCTCGGTGTGTACCTCTACACATGGATACCACAGATTGTCCAATTCGTCTTGTATATCCTCACCGCCATGCTCGCCTCTTATATAGGCTTTAAGAAGGGCATGCGATTATGGAACCAAGAGACTCTTGAGCGATCGACCGATCGAATCAGCAACTTAACCGATGTCACCACTTCAACATCGTGCGTGGCAATAGACACTGTGATGATGATGCATCGACCTCTACAGGCGCCACTCATTCCCAGACAAAGCATTTTGTTCATAGTGGCTCTGTGTATCATTTGGCTTGTCGTTGTCGTATCCCGGTTACTACTAGGCTCTGCTGGCACCCCAAGTACGTTACATTACTGTAGCGTAGGTTTGATAATGTATTCCTTGATCAGGTCTCATTGGGATTCCTTATTGCGAGTCCCTATATTGGGCGCTTTCCGTTGTTGTCATTGCCGTTCTATTGGCTGTGCCTGGCATATACATCATTGTCAATAAGTCACCGGGAGTCTTCAATATTTCTATTAAACTGTCAGCTGCTCTACTATGTGGGTCGCATTTTCAGTGGCAGTGATTGTTACTATTACTCATCAGGTATTGGATTCATTGCTGCTATGGTTGGCCAGGGTGGCGGTACCCTTATCACGCCACTACTCCTTCATATGGAGTTGGATCCTGCACAAGCCTCTGCAACAGGCTCAGTTGTTATGCTTGTTACAAGTTCAAGTGAAACTCGTTGCATTCTTGCTTCGGGCAGTCATCTCTCTTCTTTAGGTTTGGCATTGTCTTTTGGCCTTGGAGGCTTTCTGCCCGCCGCCTCCGACATGTGGATCATCGTATTGCCCTTTTTTGGTGCCTTGATTGGCGATCTCCTCCTGTCAAAGCTGATGAAATGGGCGGGTAGGCTTAGCCTACTAGCCCTATCCCTTGCCGTCTTGGCCACTACCGGTGCCATGGTTATATTCGTCACTGGTATCGTTCAAGTGTTGTCCGCATCGCAACATCAAGGAGGAGGGACGTCACCATTCACTTTGGGAAGTATTTGCTGAACTGTGTAAAAGCCTGTATTCAGTCAGACGTTATCAGGCTAACTGATTCAACATCGATCAGTGTTTTAGTTGGAGTACTTCAGTAGTATTATCGGTGACCGCTGCTGTGAAAGCCACTTTTGAGCATTGGTTTTCCCATTTGTACGGTGTACTTGAGTATTGATGCATAATTTGGCAACTGAGACCTTCTCATACACAGTTACTCTTGTGTTGTTGGCATCAGTGGTGTAGACATTCTCGTATAGTCCGATATCACTGTGAATTGGGAGGCAAAATGAAGTATTGCTCGTCCCTACCATCAGGAATGCCCGTTGTATCTCTAACTGACTGGTTTTTCCAGTAAAGAGTCGTTACCAGTGTCAAGCCGTACCAGGCCCCTCGGCGGTAATTAATGGATATTACCGCACTGGTGGCCGGAGTCGGGGCTGAGGTGGGATTATATGCAGGTAATGGGAAACCAGGTTTCCGAAACCTGTATCATACTAATCCCCGTGAAATTCTGACTCAGAATGAATGCTTATATCCGTTTCTAGGCATCAGGTTCTAAAAATATGGCTAGCTTAGTCTGCGCGCTGATTGTGCGCGCAAAATGGGAGTCAAGAGTCCGAGCCCCAGTGAGGACATTCGAAAAACTCCACCCTACACCAACACACCCTCACAGAGCCCATCGAAGCACCTCGTCGTCGGATTTGACTATCTTGACAGGTGAAAAAATTGTCAAGAGAAAAGACTTCACGATGTCACGTGGGAACACATCCAAGATCATACACACCAGATACATAATGTACTATAACTAGTCCATTGTTTAATGAACTCCATGAACTCTAATAATTCATTAGAGTAAAGCGTCATTAGTAATGAAGTTGAGGTACTTTGAGTACCTTGAAATACCCCCGGAAATAGCTGGAGCTGCTGATCCCCGCCACCTCGAGGATCTCTTTCGTGTGTGTCGCCTTTGCTTCACGAGGATAACTCAGACCGGCAAACCGGTCTCTCCTCCTGGTGAAATAATGTGTAAAAGATGTGTAAAAGTACTGCAAGGTCAATTTTTCTCGGGAAGTGGCAAACCTTTCTCTCCCAAAGGTCCTCTGCCCTGCGTGTACGCGCCGGCTGAAACGTTTCGAAGACGACCCGGCATCATTCGAGTCCTGGAGAGAAGGCAAGCGGTACTTTGTTGACGCCTTACAGTACTACTGCGTCTCGGTAAATACTAGTCAAGTTCCTCTGCAAGTCCCCTGTCAAGTTGCTCTGCAACAAGTGCGGCGGCCGCACTGCGGCCTACCCGAGGAAAAGTATGACCATTCACAATATCATAAAAAAGACGAAGTCAAGCTGCTGGGCGCGAGCTTCGGGCATCTTTTTCTCTGTGAGACTCTCAAACTGTATACTGATCGTACAAGTCCTCAGGGCAGGGCTGAGCCCTACCTTTGGTGTCCCGCTTGGCTCTTGGGAATGATCCTGAGAATCAGATCCTCATACCAATATTCTAGAAAATGCAATAGAGGTCCTGTATTAGAGACCCACTAATAGGGAAACTGCTGTCAACTATGTTCAGTCGGAGATATTGACCTTTTTGGTTCTAAGGAAACCAGGTATCCGTAAGTTTTAATATTTTCATTCCCATGACTGCACCACCTATTGAGCACATGGGCGCAGTAGCCCCCCTACTTTTTATTATATCATTAGTATGCATGCCGTCCGGTATCGGTGGTGGTATCCTATTCGTTCCAGTTCTTCGGCTCATCGGCGGTCTGTCCCAAAAGGAGGCCTCGTCGCTAAGCCAGGCTCTAGTAGCAGCGGCAGCTCTCGCTGCGGTAAGCTCTTATCTCGGCAGAAATTCCCATT
>JAAPAO010000359.1:0-36803 GCA_013115145.1 Perkinsus chesapeaki | reverse complement strand
ATTGTCAACAATGGCAAAGACAAAGGTTGCATCAGCCCTCTGGTAGTACACGTCAATCGACTCGGCACGGCCGTCGAAGACTAAGTCAGTCTTCTTCGCCGAGTAAGCCACACGCCAAGCTTTGTAGAGACCTGTTGTCATCTCTTCTCCAGCAACAAACCAGTTACCGTTATTATCAAAGGCAAAGTCCACCATTCTCATACCACCTTCAGGCAAGAAGTGTTCTCCGAGGGTTTCTTTAGAGTAAATATCTCTCGCTTTGTGAGTTTTACACCAATCCGACTGAGCCGAGGCATTCAAAGCGGTGAAGATAGCCGCGAGAAGGGCGCACAGAACGATGTCCATTACAGGAGAATACCCGCTCGATTAAGATAAGCGATGGCCAACCTGAAACACACAGAAAATAAAAGCATCTATAGCACTTCAGCATAGCTCTCATTCAGTCCTTAGAGCCCCACGCCATGAACAATATTGCACATAATTTCCCGCGGCCTCACTGGTGCAGTGGAGCGGACTTTGACGGGGCAATGCCCTCCGATGCGTGTTGAGCGCCTAAGCTGCCTACTATCCCCGGCATCCGTGTTTGTATTGCAAATTGATTCATGTTGCGCGCAGGTTCAAATTATCGTTAACGTCGTATATTCCGCCCGGCGACCGGCGTACAGTTTGTACCTCGCACAATAAGCAGCACAAAAGTGCGCCTGGCGCACTACGCCGTGACATGGATCTGTACTGCAAACTTTCCAGCGCATCAAGGTGAAATTTTCGAGACCTTCAAGGCTGGCCTGGAATGCCGAGTATTGCCAGCGTTAGTGGCACTGCTGCTTCTTTATAGTTCAAGGTCCGGTCCGTGACACGAGTGTGGGGTAAGAAAACACAGGGCGCGGACTTGATCGACCAGACATGATACCGAGTGACAAACTCTGTTGCCACAAGCGATAACACTTCACTTAGTGAAGTTCGCTGTTATGCGCGCGTGTACAGCGGCTCTGCTACAGCCTTAAAGGCTTTAAGGCTAAGCTTTAACATATATTTGATGTACCCACGCACATCTCCCGGGTCGGAGGTGGAGTGGTTCAAATGAATGAATCATGCCAGCGGTACATTCCTGCTCCGCATGAAGCATGATCGTTAGGAACGATCTCTCGGTCGTCGCATCGATCGGCTTCGTTAGGATACTGCACGCGTGCGTTATACACGTTGTGTCGTTACACTCCGCGTACGCAACGGCTGGAAAGGTGTAACACTCACTACGATCAATCGCCTATTTCACAACCGCGACGCCTCGCTATGCTATCGATAAGCCATCCCGGCTTTTGTACTATAAGGCATAGCTCCGTATAAAGTTTATGCGTCCTGTGTTATCTTCATCTATCGTAGTAATTCCGTCCTATTATAGGACTCCTACATTAGTCTAAGTTATATCGGTGCCCATACTTGTAGCACGCGTCATCATTCGGGCGTACAGCAACCGATAGTTTGCTATCGACTATCTTAGTGATTGTAGCGGCAAGTTGCTGCTGGCAACCCCGTGCTTTAGGTCCACTTCAGGATAAGAGTCCAGACTAAGACTAAGGATAAGACTTCAGGAGTCCACTTGTCGATCATTCATGCCTCCTCCGACTCGCGATAATCGGTAATCCGTTCATGTGTAGCACAAGATATTGCGTGTAACGTGAGATGGCGACTACAACTCGAGGAGTGCTACTGTTATTGCTACGAAAAGGGCTAGGACAGGAAAACTGTCGAGTTGGATGGCTATCGCTCGCCCTAGCGCGCTGTGAGATACCTATTGGGTGGTGCAAAACTTAGTTGTATGCCGACGCCATTATGCTGTTGGTCTCAAGTCCTGCGGGCCGCAGGCTGCGGCTGGCTTAACAAGACGTGCAAATTGTCGGCCGCCATAAGACTCCATCTGCTCACTTTTCCGTTCCGGTCTCGGGAAGGTTTCAGCGTCGCCTGCCATGCCAAGTTCCCACTTGTATAGTTCCGTGACTATTCAATAGGCGCGCGTGCCGTTATTGGTCAGATGAGTGAATGTTCAGTTCCGAGTAAAGGCAGCTACGGCCCGTAGCCTACGGGGATGATCGCGCCAGTGTCTTTCGTGAAGGCGGTCAAGGTTCCTCAGTATCTTGATATTATCCTTACTCGATGTCAGAAAGTTCAATCGCTTGCAGTACAATCTCCACGGAGTAGCGGCAGGCTTAGAGGCAGCACATATTGAGGCTTGACATTTCGGGGCGTTCGTTTCATGTCGAACTCTTTAACCCTTTTCCTTCCGTGTCAAAGTAAGCTCTCGAGGCGAGTCTGGAACTTTAGGGTCAAGTCGTACCGGAAATAGGTCGTTCGGCCATTTCTTTACATTGTTTCTCACTCGTCCCAAGGAGGCGTGAGCATTCTGGAACTACACAAAGCGAATGCTAAAACTCGTTCGTGCGCTTCAAGTCACTCCGCTTTTCATTGATCAAAACTAACTTTGGCAACCACCGTGCCGATACTCAGCATGGGGCACTCTATAAATAATAGAGAGCCGCGACTTGCTAGGGCACTCGTTAGCCATTTTACGCATCGGTCAGTCACAGCCGCTCCCTGTAGCCTTTCTCCCCTATAACTCACCAGTCGTATGTTCCTTTCGTGTCATGTAGCTTTGACTGGGGCGGCTAGAAAACCTCGTATAGGGAATGTTAAGCACTCTAGCGACTGCCTCTGCGTGGAAAAGCATTGCTAATTAGTGAACACCACATCATGGGAATAGAATCACTTATTCGCGGGAGATGCTGGAGGGACTAGTAGAGTAGCCTCGTCATCGTCATCGACTCTGGGGATAAGCGACGGACCAGAGCCAGCTTGCATCACTTGACTTAGGTTAGTGAACTACAGAATAAAACCATAATATATCCCCATAAGATAATAGTGAGAACCTTTCTGCCTTCCTTGTCATCTTTGCCCCTGACAATCTCCTTGAGACGCGGTAATCGAGTGATAACGGAACGACCGAATGCAGCGTTGACCACAGATCCTCTATCGTCGTATTGTTTAGGTCCCGGCCGGGATCTTCTTCCTGTTGCCGCTGCGGGGAACCTTATGGGAGGGTACATCGAATGCATACAACAGACTCACCGAAGAGGAGTAGATGCGGCAGAAGGTAACAACATAAGACCTCCTGTTCCCTGCGGGTGGCTCCGCACCACACAGGTATTGCCCTGACAAACCAATTAATATAGCATCCCTCCACAGAAGAGTACTGATAGTAGTGCAAGCTTAGGGGCCTGCGCGAACATCAGTGCCCGATCCGATCGATGCCCGACTGTCCTGTTCTCTCCAAAGCTAAAAGTCTCTTGACCGAGCTCCACTGTCGTCAGAGACGCAACGGATGGTTCGCCAGATAAGCCTAAAACGGTGTTGAAAAGTGAAATGCAAATAATAGCATGGGATTGCTGTAAAGTAGACCTCGTGGCAGCTTGAGAGAATCATCGCCAGCAACGGCACCCCGTGATACTGCGCTACGACTTCGTCGCAGAGCAGTCAAGCTTTCGAAGGGCTTGTCAGATGGGTCGTTCGATGGGCCTAAGGCTACCCATCAATTAGGAAGTACCTTGGGAAGGTGAACTCCCGAGACTCACCGAAGGCGACTGTGCTAGTCTTGAGTGAAGGACGAATGACACGCTGCGAGCTCGACCTCGACGTATTCGTCAGTCCTAGGCCTACATCGGGAATGTAACAACACAGGAAGGATCCAAGCCTAATGCGAGAATCAGACCGCGCGCCACAGTCGAGTCTTTGTTGCCATTATCCTGAGCTTCCACTCGACTTGACTTAATGCCGGCCGCCTGGGCTGCTGCACTCGGTCCTTTGACGAGTGGTCCGGCAGGTGGTCGCTTGAGGTCGGCTTCCGGATCAGAGTCGCTTCCTGGAAAATGTGTCGTTCAACAGTAACTCCTCCAACTTGAAAGTTCTGACCTACCAGCATCATTTGCTGCTGCGCTTTCCGCCTGTTTAATGTATTTCTTAATGGTGAGTTCTGTTATTCCATCGGGGAGCTCGGTGGAGGAATCACTATGAGAGGAATGTTACATCACTGAGTAGGCCCAAAACCGACATCATCTCGGCAAGAGCCATGGCGATCTCCTTGCCAATGTTCAAGTAATCCTTAATTGCGAATTGCCTCTCGCTAGATCCACAAAAAGATATCTCGACAGTCATACACTTAGGGAGGGTGAGCTCCTTGTAACTGCCGAATAATTATCATACCAGCTTCTTCTTCTCCTTCTGCCTACATTGTGATCCTTGCTGTGGACTCCTTCTGAGGTTGCATGTGGAAGAAGCAGTCCTTCAGACTGAATGTTGGTGAGAGTTTGGCAAGTAGCAAAGGCAGGAGCACCTGGGCTAGTATTATCTAATATACTCTATATTATCTATTTAATTATATCTATGAAGTTAATAAAGCTTCTAATAAAGCAAATAATGGTTTCATAACTCTTAATAAAACAAAAGCTAGTAGCCTCAATCTATGATAAGACCTAATGAGTATATTGATAAAATGATATAATACTATACATAAATATCTGACCCCCGATAGGAGCCCCGATACATACAGCGTCGCGGGTTCTCATGTCTGGTGGAGGAGTAAAAGGAGGAACTCCTCCTCTCCTGCGAGGCTTCCTAGGTGGAAGACATCCATAAGAGAACCAGTTCAGCTTTCGGGAGTGTCCATGAAGGTCGGCGAAGAGTGCCAGGGGAGCACACCGACAAAGAAGTCGCTTAGTGAAGTAACTGCACCGAGAGTGCTAATTGCAAGCGAGCTTTCTGTAAGAGCTAGACTTACATTGTCGGGTGGAGGAACTTGCAGGGTTGATTCCAAACGCGATTCAAGTCTCGACCACTCAAGTTGGCGCGATAGTTACCAAGAACAACTCCGTCTGGGTTCAACATCGGCACCTGATCCAAGAGCCCTGCAAACACGCTCCACCAAAAGGGTACAATTTTGAAGATGTAGTTAGCTCGGAGCTTCTTCGCCAGCGCGGTGTCCGACAGAAGCTCTCTTATCAAGCCTTCGCACGCAAAGGAAGAGACAGACTCTCCTGGATGCACCTGATTGGTAACTTTATCAAGTTGGCGACATCAACATTTGGGCCAGCCCAACCGCTATTCACTCTTTCATGTGAGAACGTCCCCGCAGGTATGAGACGTAAACAGATTGGAAATTAAGAGTGCTGATGTAACTGAATGAATAGAAGTTTGTTTGCTTCAATATTACTACTCGAGAACAAAGCAAGTGGCGAATTTGTCACAAGAAGGAATATTCGACCGTCTGTTCGCGAACCACCAAGGTCCCGACCCGCGCTGTGATTGCCACGTATTGTTTCCGTGTTGGCGTGGGCATCTCCTCCGGATCTGCCTCTGCGTTCTCGTCACGTGAGCTCGTGATCGTGAGCACGTCCACCCGGTTGCCGGCAAGAGTCCGACAGAGGGGATAACGGGTGAGGTATCTACATGTGAGCCTCTTGATTCTCTCTAGAGGACATCGCGAGCACCTCCGTCCTCCGCGACTGTTCTCCATCTCGCTTATGAAGTCATGAAGCCGCGTAAGAGTGTAAGGATATGTGTACGCAAAGTAGACCGTATCACCATCCCATTGAGGCGTATACTGGAACGTGAGAGCACTAGCTTCGACAAAGGAAGCTGTCTGGCCTGAGTTGAAGTGGCAGCTTCAATGTTCGCAGACATCCATAGCCGTCGGCGAAACCTCTACCGGCCACCCTTGCAGGCTGAGGCCTTCCAACAGGCGGTCGATGCAACAGCAACCGAAGAATTATTTCTCAAAAGTGGGTCTCGTCGGAGGTCACCTAGTCGCCTGCACTTGAACCGCGAGTTTGAAGGAACACTAGCGGATAGCGAATTCGAAGCGGTGAGTTTCGGTAAGTCTTCGAGCAGCCCTTACGCGCTATCTCAACAGCAGGGACTCCGTCGCATTCCTCCCCCACTTTCAAGGCCGCGGCAACTCTGACAGGAAAGTTAACCCTCTACATTGAACGCTGATATTGACCTAGTTAATAGGTGTCGATCGGTGTTAGTCTTGCCGTATTGTATTCCACAAACTCCGGACCCTCTGACCCAGCCAACGCCGCTTCCCTGGTAGAAACTGAGAAACTCAGCTGGCTCGGCGCAGCTGTCCTGTATCGCTTCACTCTTGAGTGGACCACACAACAGGCTCCATGCCTTTCTGGAATAGCGAGGACGGCTTGCCCATTGTGACCTAGCGCGGTAGGTCGAAGTTGTGGGTGTATCGTTGTTACCAGATTTAGCTTCACACAGTAATCTTTCCTCAAATTACTAACGCGAAAGTAAAACCACTGCGTGTTGCCGTATGTAGCAGTATCGGGGGAGACCACTAGGTCATATCTGGCATTGTAGGTCGGAGGTGGGACGCGTCCCATTGGGCACCCTTAACTCCATGTCGCCCACCTTTACAGCCGTTTGCAGGTTACCGGATTCAAATCGACTCTCAAAGATGAGCGTATTGTCTTCGGCATTCATTGGAGTGTACCTGCTCCAGTCTAATTTAATGCTAGAACCGAACTGAAGACTCACATTGGTTTCAAAGGAAAAGCACCTGGCCGCAACCGCCCCGTACCAAATCTACCAGCAATAACCACATCTCTATCATTCAAAGCTTGATCAACCAAGTGCTGAAGGCATATAGGACTTCGTTGTCTATTGTAGACCTACGAACAATTGCCAACCCTAAGGACTAGACGATCGCCGTCGAGCGTTACGCAAACGCCCTGGAGTAATTCTCTTTCCTGGATGATACAATTTGCATGTGGATCCGCTAGCTGCGAAGCGCTCAAGGGTCCTGTAGACCTTGCGGTAGCCGACTGCTCCTGAGGAGGCTTCAGAGGATGATCTGCACCTGAGCGCAGTGATCGGAAAAATGTTTTATCACAAAACGGAGTTTCTCAGAGCTGGCGGCTTGCCCTTGAAGAGGGTGTAAAAGTGGCCTTTAGTGCCTATGTTATATTTGATGCAGTATAAGTGGTTTTATAAAGTAATTCACCTCCCCAGAAAATGGTGCGCGTGCCCAACAAAGAGACGGCGGAGCCTACTGTTGTGGTATGACTTCGTTGGCAAATCCAATACCAACATCGCCAAAGCCGAATCGGACATGCCGCTGAGTGCGTCAGTTCCAAGGCCACAATAAGGTGTTTCCATCTCGAACTTTCTGCTGGGGTGCCTGGGGATGCTAGACGTCGTAGAGGCCATGCCTGTGTTCCCACAGTGGTAGTGGCTTCAGGTGTTCGGGCCAATCCTTTACTGGTATCAGAGGGAGACCGGTTTGAGGATGTATACCCCACGGTGGCGGCTCGCCTACACATGAATCAGGTTACCCCTGGGAAGCGGGTGCGATAAGCAAAAGCAGTCGATATCTTTGGCGATGAGCAGATATTGAATGTTTTCTGAGCAGCCATCGCCAATCCTTTCAGAATCTTCTTTGAAGGCAAGAGTTGCTTACTCTTCCTTCTTCCAGCGCCTTTCACTTGCTTTTCCGCAGTGGGCGGCTCTGGGGTATCATCCAAGAAGTTGGTTGTTTTCAATGCGCTTTCTGAGCTTCGTCGTTTGAGCTTTGACCCTCGTCTATTGCAGCGTCCCAAGTGCTTGCTAAGCTTGAGCGATTTCAACGAGCTAGATCTGCGTCTCGCTCGTCGGGATTTAGAATGGGGCATTCTTGTATAACACGGGACAGCCACAGCAGAACTGCGATCAAGAGGTCGCCATACAGTATGGTCCATACTAGGAGCCATTCTTACTAACAATTTCGAGAAGTAGCGATTACGGGTATGGTCACCAATCAACTGGTGTTGCCCGATCACCAGCCGAAGGGTACACCTTCGAGCTGTTCTGCACTGGAGCGGTTATTCGTGACTCTGTCAACGCAACACTCCAAATTCATATCAACGTTCATCAGGCAAGTCATGGCTACGTGCTCAGAACATCCTATAGAGGAGTACCTACAGTAAGCGAATGCCAAACATACTGATAAGCTTGCCGTACCGCTATCTGTCCAACGTAGAAGAAGAGGTAAGTCTTGGTCTCGTAAGTGCCAAAACTGGCGAAGTCTTTGCCTGTATCCGATGGACTATTCGAGCGATGGGCCGTCGACTTACCAACGACACACATCCAGTTGGGATTGTACTTCCCATCAAAGAAGGCCTTTATGTGCTTTGCCATCTCGTACTCCGTCTCGTATTTCTGAATCGCTATGGATGCTTGCGCAATCTATGAAAATAATAACGGCTCCTGACACGCCTAGTGGTTACAGCGTCGGTCCGCATCTCCGAGTTCTCGTCCATATCTGAGACGATGTTCTTTCCTTCCGGCATTTTGACCAAGTGAGACGAATTAAGCTATTCCGCAACTGCGCCCTCAGTCGCCCAGACGTTATGTGGGGCGAGCAGCCCCCCGGCTTCTCCAACAGGGGAAAGCTATTCTTACGAACCCCTTTGGACTTAGAGTATGCGCGGTTCTTTATGGCGGAATGAAATTCAATAATGAGTGTTGCACGCTTGCTTCGGTGGTGCAAGGTAGGTGTGCCCTCTTGCCGAGTAGAGGATTGATAAGCTCAACTCCAAGGAGGTGTCTAATGCTGCAAATGTAATACATGCCGCTGCTTCTTCAGGGTCGAGGGTGTGGGTGGGTGGCGAATGGCTTCCCGTCTGATAGTTCCTTCGTAGCGGGTGGTGCTGAAGAAACATGATCCGCAGTCGCCGCACACGGAACGGGATGATGATGATGATGATTTTCTCACGTATTGCTGGGTGAAGGGCTGAGAAGAATCTTCCACCTGGAAGAGGCTCAGCACTCTGTCGCCGAATCCACACCATTTTCCGGCTGTTAAACAATAGCTTGATTCCAGGAAGGGCGTGTGCACTAACCTTAGGAAACCATCTCCTCGTTTCCAGGAAGCTTTACCTTCGTGGGACTCCTCCTCCTGAAGGCCCACCAGTACGACATCACACCACAGCCATTAGGTTTACATCCAGTCTCCACGTTACTCTCTCACTGTTTGCATCTCTCCCGTCTAACACCCATGAGCCGGTTTTAGTATCACTGACAAAACTCTCAGTTATACTCAACACAGCACTTGGATGCCGACCATTCAATTCCAGTACGTGAATCAGAAGTGCTCCCAGTCGAGATCGCTCTATGGGAGAGAGACTAGGACTTCTTGCTTGCTCTGGAGATGAGGCAGAATGCAACAATGTCAAACCTTTGGGCCGAGTGTTTCAAAAAATTCCGCGAGCACCGGTCCGGTGAGCAAATCCGGTGGCACCGGACTACTTTTCCAAGAAGGCCGCTATCTCAGTGTTAACTTTAAAATTCCCGACAGTTGCTTCCGAATTATATATGAAATACTGATATAGTCTCAGTGATTGGTGGAAGATGCAAACTTCAATAAGATCGCGGAGGAAATGTCGTAAGGGGATTCTGTAATGAAACTGGACGAATAATGGCATTTGTCGAACCTTAGAAGGTCTGTCGACCCATTTGCTCTTGTTGAAAAGTTTCCCTCCCCGAGCGAATCACTAATTCCCTAAAATTATTCAACAAATTTCACAAGTCTTGGAAATATGAAGCTCCCTATAAAGCTTGGTACTAATAAAAACACATCCTATAGGCATCACGTAGTTCAATAAACTCACAGCTTCAACTGTAGCTTTTGTCCGGGGAGTTCCTCGATTTCTACCCAGTCATTGGTATCGATGGTGATCTTGCTCCCGTATGCAGTGAACCATTCACCTTGGAGATGCTATCAAAAGACAAAGATACTTGAACCAAGTAAAGACGAAATTACATGCAGGATGCTGAACTGCTCATTCGAAGCCCGCCTTTGAGGAGACCCTGAAACCGCGCCCTAGTGTGATGATCGCATGGGTAAAGGCGTTTTACCGTTGGTAGAAAAGGCGTCAGTGGAGGTTGTCGTAATAACGCTTTTGAGGTTGGATTGTGTATCAAGGCTTGGAAAGCGCAACGCGATCGCAGGGTATCTTCATGTTCACATACCAGCCAGAGCGATTACGATCGGTTACGTACTGTCTGAGGTATTCCCGAACGTAGGGTTGCAGGCATGGCGTGGCCAAAATCTCGAGAGCAGTTGGACGACCGGCCTGATCAGCAGTCGAGCGTCACGTGTGTGCAGGTACTGACAGGCTCAGAGAGCATCATTCTGTGGCAGAGTTCAATGAGTTCACTGTCCAGAGCAGATTCAGGCTTAAGGCGCTCAAAACAGCCTGTTGCGATGTTCCTCGCTATCGTAATGAGCGGCCCCCTAAAGATGAAGGGATGAGCTTGGTGGTAGGGCAAGTGTGTCTCACTGGAATGCCTTCGTACCGCTGATCATCTCATGAAGGACGCAACCGAGACTGTAGATATCCGAACGTGATGTCGCTGGAATCTCTGTCAGAGAGTCTGTGACGAAGGGGGCGAATATGGGCGAAATTTAACAATCGCAGAACGATGATATTGGTTCAAATAGCTGACTGGTCGCTCTTTACCTTCAATTTCTTCGGGGCTACAATATGATATAGTTCCCGCGATCGAAGACCGGGACAGTGTTGACCTGGCGCAATGTATGACATCATCAGTTGATGACAGAGCTCTAAAACTACTACCCTGCTGACTCATCCCTGGCCAGGCCGAGATCAGCAATTTTGATGAGAGTCATATCCGGCGTAAGAAGAAGGTTGGACGGTTTGATGTCTCGATGAACTATCTATCTCATCAACACATTTGCTCAGGTGCGGTGTGGACTAACCCACATTGAAGGAGTGGATGACCGCCATTCCCACAGCAAGCTGTGTAAGCCATCTTTTGGTCGTATCAAGTGGCAGTTTCCTGCCCTCCTGTCGGTACCTGTGACGTTAGCCACACAGAAGACGTTCGAGCTCGAGCTCGACTCACTCGTCAAGTGTCTCTCGTAGGCTACCACCATCGACACATTCCATAACTGAAATCACGCCGTCATTCGCGCCACTAGCGCTTGTCTCGCGTTACCTATTATCAAAATATCATCTTGAGACGTCCAAGCTTCGACAAGTGGGACAATATTAGGGGAAATTCTTGAGAGCCGCGATAGGATTTGTATCTCTCTTCGGCCAGGAAGAGTATCTTTGATGTTGGTTGCGACTTCTCTTATGGGCAGCGTGGTGCCTATAAGGCTGAACATCAGAGTTCATTCAACCGCGATGTCAAATGTGCTGTAGTGGGTTCAAAGGTTTTCTGTTGCGATCCAACATTACTCTCACTTAGCTCTATCTCCTTGAGTGCAAACAAACAGCCATCAGATTCTCGTCGTACCTAGCCGTGAAAATTAAGACCCTTGAATGGCACTCGAGGCCTCACTTGGCTGACAGTTCCAAAGGCTCCTCTCCCCAAGATTCTGGTAACTGTGTAAATTGCACCGGTCGGTGATTCATACGTTGCAACATGCGGTGGATGAGACATATCAGTCGGGTATCATAGGCCAAGCAACAATCTACTGAAAATAAATCTACAACACCTCATTGATAGATGAGCGATGAGATGTAAATCACTTCAAATGTGGAAAATGTACGCTGGCACCGTTGTCTTTTAGAGCTGAATATCTGCCTCGAGCCATGAAGTTCGGCTTACGATGGCCCTAAAGTGGCAGGTAAGGTCCGTGGGTAATAGCCGATGGATGCAGTGAAGCTCGAGGCTCATTCAATCAGGTCCCCTTACGTAGAGTTGTCGAGTTTCGTTTCTTCAATACAAAAACGGAGATCACGAACCGCTTCGCTCCGCCAAAATTTTCGATTTTTGGCCTTCGAACATGAATGATAATTTGGGAGCTTGTCCTGTGGAATACCTGCACAACATTAACACTCTCGGACTCCATAGAGTATCTTTAGCAACTCATAGAGCTGTGGATAGGCGTTGAATCCATGGGCGCTGGGATCACTTCGTGCAGGGTCTTGAGCGGGATTAGCTATAATGGAGATTACTGTAGTTGGACAGATGCCATCCTCTCCTCACGTACCTATATTTGAGCCTTTAAACCTTCCAGCGGCCGACTCGGAGGAATGGGGCCCTCATCAGATAGGCGGCTCAACTTCTGTTAGCGGAATCCCTGGTAAAAAAGGAATCTTTAGGTTGAGCGGGGAAGATGCAAAATAGGTCGATACGTGTACACCGCGATTTCTTAGGTGATCTCATCTCACTGGTCGATGGTTATCGTAACGTCCGCGTCTGCGATTTCTCGCAGCAGGGAAAGCGCATGCGTGACATGCAGGCCGCTCAAGGCTACGGTCGAGGCCGAGCCAGCGCCACTCCCAGCGAGGAGGAGGACAAAGGCTTCCAGCTGGTTGATACCTCATCAGCTCCCCGAAAGCACCATGTCAACAAGTACTCCTTCATGGCCTTATCATCTATTTTACGGTTTTTCTATCAATAGATACAGCCAGCCTCGGTGGCAGGATCACCGTAATAACCGTTATCAGCAACAACACCAACGTGATGGTCGGTACCAGAAAGGAGGCAAGTCAGGCGGACGTCAACAGAGTGCCTATCAGCAAGGCTGGGGCCGGGGACAGGGTGTTGCTAGAGGCATCAAGGATTGGAGCGTTACCCCCAATCCTGATTGGATGGTAAGGAGGGGCGCTTGTTGCGCCGTGCCCTCACTCATTCTGATTTAGCTTGTTCGCGAACTACCCTTCACGCTGTTGGCTAAGGCGCACGTCGATCCTAAGAACGTTGCTTATGAAGATTTGGTGTGGTGCGGTACTGGTCTTAAGGCTTATGACAAGACCTATGATAGAGTCTCCCCCAAGTGTAGGCAATATTAGTATAATTATAACACATGCTGCTGTTCTCCTTTGTAGTGCCGAAGCCTGTCAAGCAATACCCAGACATTGCCTTCTACAATGTCTCTACAGGCCAGGACCCTGTTATCGAGCAGCTACTGGCCAACCAACCGGTCGCTACTGGCCAAAACGTCACTGTCGCCTGCACGGACAGCGTAGGAGCTGGGGAATGGGATATGTATCAGACGATGATGTTGCTGCTGTCATCATCATCAGGTGCTATCAGTGCTGATGGCAGCGAACCGCTCGGTGTACTCTTGGGACTTGGTTATCACACGGTTGGATAATACTATCCTTATTGATACCAGAGAAGGCTCGAATCTCGACATGTTGACTGTTAATGAGACGAGTAAGCTCATCGACGATGAGGGATATTATAATTGAGCAATATATCTGTTATCTATGTGATACTTGTTATCTTAGGCAGCGAGCCCCCACCGACCCACGCTGGTGAGGGTGAAGGTGCTAATGCTGAAGCCTACAATACTGTCTACAAAGTCGGCGAGGAGGCCACCTGTATCAATCAGAATCTTACCGTCCAAGTAGGGTACTCTTCTTCATTTAGTGCTGCATAGTTGCTTTAGCTTTTATCATCAACCTTACCGGAGAAGGAGAACGAGTATCCTAATCCCTTTGACCAGCGTGATGAGGATGATGACGACGAGGAGGAGGAACAAGAAGAGACTTTGCCGCCCAGCAACGTGGCCTACAGGTGACCCTTGGATGCTGATATCGGGTTTGTTACGAGCAAAGACAGGTACCGTAAGGTCCAACTGCCAGTGGTTCCCGAGGAGAGCCGAAGTCGTAACATATCGATGATTGTTCGTACCGAGGTTGATGCCTACATCCCTCAACCTGAGGGACAGGAGCCTGTATACGCCAAGATACGAGGACTTAATGAGTGAGTTGAGGGGAAGGCACTCTCGATGGGGGAACTTGAGTCCCAGAGGGCGAGGGATATTGGACATGGCTTGGCAATATCGTATTGGTAGTATGTATCACATGGTGATGCGCGTTCCTATCCCCGGTATGTGGGAAGTGAGTGCTGTTTTATATGGAAGATTGATATACAGTTGATGTCCCCTTTATTGTGTCATTTTACTTGATTACAAGAGGATGATAGCCGAGGCCGCCATGTCAGCGGCCAGTAACCCATTTACTATTCATTGAACTTCTCGCATCTCGAATAGAACGAAATGTGTTTTTCAGGATCCCATCAACCCAGCAACAAAAGCAACCCTGGAAGAGCTGCCTCGAGTCCCAGAAGGGTGCTGTTTTGGCTACTGAGGTACTATCCTCGTCTCCAATATGGGCACTTCATCACGGCGGTCTTCAGGTTCATAACAACGCCTTCAAGTTGGGTCGTTGGGTTGCGAGTGCTTATGTTGCTGGCACTAATGTGTTCAAGCTCGGATATGTTACTCGTCCACGAATGAACGATCCCTTCCATCACTCTTTGTTGAGCGTGCAGACGTATAAGACAGAAGACTTCGCCAAGCAGATTGGGTGAGTTTATCTGCCACAGGGGCGTTTTACGGTTTTTCTATCAGAATGAACCCCTCGAATGCCTTCGGTATAGTCCAGGCTGTGGTGGACCTTGTGATGCAATACAAGGCACCTGGTGCCGATGAGGAGGAGCAGGAAGATGGTGGCTCTTTCGCCGGGAAGTTCTTGCTTCTTAAGGAGCCTTCTAAGAGCATGATTAGGCTCTATGCTGTAATATCATACAGCTCTCCATCATTAACATCATACAGCTCTCTCCTTTATTAATCTCTCTCTCCTTTATTATTCTCTCACCGCTCTCTCCTCTATTACTCTAACATTGTTAGGTACCATGGGAGGAGTTTGAGTCTGATGATGAGGAGGATATCTCAGACTCTGATGAGGAGGAGGAAGAGGAAGAAGAGTAATTGTCGATGAGTTCCTGAGACCATTCAAGTTTGGTGGCAGAGCAGCAGCAGGCAGACTGTCTTATAGTTTCTATCGGAGGGCTCCTATCCACGTATCCATTCGCCTTGTGTTAAGTTTCTGTCAATCCTCGGCTCTCGTTTCTCCCTTGGCCATGACCGGTCGTTCCGTCCAAATGCTGGCGGCACTCGGCGCGCTGGCTATAGCGGTATATCTGTCACGTTGTTGGTCTCGAAGGGGCCGGGTAACGCATATGGTGACTTTCAAGGTTAAAAAAGGCATTACTGAGGAGGAAATTCAAAGGCTTATGGACTCTCGAGAACGACTGAGGCAGATTCCTGTTGTCAGATCTATCGAGGTGATCTTGTGGAAGTATGATTGAAGCGTGAGGTCCTGTCAGGCATATAGGGACCTCGGGTTGGATCCAGAGAGAAATCATGACCTAATGTTTTTGGTCACATTCGACTCCATCGAAGATTACAAAACATACAGTGCTCATCCGGTTCACATGGAGGTGCTCAAGACCATACTTCTGCCAGTTCTAGAGCCAGGTAGTAGGTGGATAGTTCACATTCTCATCATCTGTTCCTTCTCTTGCTTCATTGCTCGCCAAGGCTTGCCTTCCAGAAAGACTAAAGTGTTCCATAGGCCCGATGTAAACGGTATATCTCAAGGGGGTCTCCCGGTATAGGGCGCGGGTCATTGCAGAGAGTTGACCATCGGTGTTCGTTGTATAATGCACTATCCGTTATCTAGAGGGCACCTTGGTGTTATATATACACGGCGTGCTGCAGAGTCAGGATATATGCATGCATCATAGGGAAGGGAATTCCGCGGGCAATTTTGGCTCAAGATAAAATGTATCTCTCACGACAAATTCTTTTGACCATCGACTTACTAAAACCACAATCATGTCTAATCCCGATGATGTTGAAACTTTCATTGATTATCTTGATACCGGAGAATGAAGAGGAGAATTCCATTGACGTACCAAGGACGCTGGACGATGCCTTCAGCCTTGCCCCATCCTTGAAACAAGACCTCAACAACCGAGATGCAGATGCGTGCATGTCTAGAGGTTGTGCGATTATTAGACTGTCATTCTTCTCCTACAATATTGAGACAGAAGAGAGGAATGTCGGTACAATGGGCGAAAAGCCCAGATCATTTAAGAAGATTGATAATGCCGTCATAGCGAGCGGAAGTGGGGCTCTGGATGAAGCCATCTTCGAGGCAAGGCATGGCGGTCTATTTGTGTATCCTGTCTTACTCAAAGAATTTGAAGATGTGATGGCTATAAATGCCCGCTTGTTGCCGCGAAAGCCAATTTGATCGTAAAAAAAGAAGAAAGTGCAACGTGAGGAGATAAACATGGCGACTCGTCAACGTATTCACGGGGGAAAGTCATCCCGTTGACGCGACGATTGAGGATATCTACCGTTGTATGGCTAAAGGTTTTCTCAACTGCATGTCGTACCTGCGTTCTTATTGCAAGTGGCTAGTACTACTATCATAGTAGCAAAAAAATATTTGGAGCAATGAACGAGTAATCTGTGCCCAACGGGATTTTGTAAGGTTCGTGAGCTACTCTGGACTCCAGAGTCTGGAGATAAGGCCGGTCTGTTGCTGGAGAGATTCGGCCATTTAAATTAGATGATTTAATAGTTTCGATGTTAATGTGTTCGGTCCACTGTGCAGGTGGATAATGCGTTCTTGAGCCAGGGGGTGTTTTTGATAGGATCCATGAAAATGAACTGGCATCAGACGAACCACCATACAGGTTCATTTTCGAGCATCACGAACCGCTCGAGGACAAGATATTTCTTGAAGGTCCTCCGCTCGATCTCCGAAAGCCATGTTGGCTTGGAAATGACTCCAGAGTTGATGAGTGTGGTACATGCCGTGCACTGCACGGCCTCGGACACTCCACGCCTGCCATAAGATGCAATGTATCTTCGTAATGCACAATGATCGTGCCACAACCTATCGAAATATATTCACAAAAACGCAGATCGAACGTAAACCCTAAACCTGGTTCTGATGAAGGAAAAAGTTGTTGAAAAGGCTATCAGGAGAAGATAGTGATGTAGAGTATGAGTCTGTCCAACAGCTTGGGCATTTTTCATCTGTTATCTAGAGAATCCCCTGTTGCTTTATTTATGTCGTGATGAAGAGTTGGAATATATGCAGGCATCCGAGGTCCGGATTCCGAGCAAAGGGAATTTCGGGGAAAATTCGGACTCGTGGAATGATTCCACTGGAATCGTACTTCAATCCATCTCCACCTCACCTCTCAGGCACCCGTGTAGCCGTCCAGTTCGCGTCCTAACTGTCGCCGCCGCCGCCCTCACACCGTTTATTTTTTTCCGTTTGGTGTTGAGCAATCAAAGGGGAGATTCGAATGCTAATTTGTTCGATGTTGTAACAAAGGATGTGTTAGCGGTCACTTGCGATGCGACGGGCCCATGCGTTGGATGAGCCTCATCCGATGAGGAGACCATGGGTTACTCTTCGCCGCCCGGGTCACACTACCTTACCAATACCATAAATACTGTTACCCTGGGCTCTCCAGAAAGAGCATCCCTCGCAAGTTCGACTAATCGGACGCGTCGTGAACCATGACGATGGACCCTTCATGACTCATGAAGGGATTCTTTTTGTAACTTCACGGCGGGTGAATTTCACCTGCTCATCCAGATATGACGGAACGTCATCTCAGGCGGGTATACGTTTTCGAGGGTGGACAATATATCCATTGGACCTCCGTTGGAGTTAACTTGACCGCTCCCGTAGGTTGCTGCTCAACCGTTCTTTGTTATAAACTCAGTGCCACTGTTGTTTTTAAAGGCATGCCGAGCATCACTCATATGGTATCCTTCAAGCTCAAAAAGGGCCTGTCAGAACCTGTCATCAAGGAGCTGACTGAGCAGTGCTTGTCGATGAACAACAGTATACCTGCCGTGGGGAATCTTAAGGTCGGGCACATGTGGAATTGTATAGCTCACTGAGGCGAATATCTTTAGGTTAAGTTCGACCTAGGCTTGGATCCCGAGAGGAATCAAGACTTCATGCTCATCGTCAAGTTCAACGACATCGACGCTTATAAGAATTATTCTACCAATCCGATTCATTTGGGCATTATAGAGAACTACATAAAGCCAGCGATCGTACCAGGTAGGCAGTGGGGGGGCAAGCGGGAGCCTATGGATCTTTAGGCACCCGAGTAGCTATGCAGTTTGAAGATGATGCTTAGGGAGGGGGCCATCGACTGTTTCTTTCCAGGTAGCTTTGTGTTGTACGACATCGGGAGATTCTGTTGGGCTGGGGAATTATTGGAGCAATCTACTGAATGATTGGACGGAAACGACTATCTTCATCGGAAGTCGTTTGCTGCTGCATTGATGTCGAAGGTGGACGCAATCGGAAAGCCTCTCCCAGGGAGAGTCTCCCTGTGTCTCCTGGATAGCTCCTTCCCTGGATACCACTTCCTTGAACCACCACGAATGCGGGAGCTTTTTCATCCAACTCAGATGATGATCTGAGCATGTATAGTCCATGCTCAGAAGGGCCTGGTATTTGTAGAGAGGGCGCCGCCCTGCACGCATGCGTCCTCTAGAAGGAGGCGCTTCAAGACTTCATAGTAGGTCCTTTTTTGTAGATTGTGCCGTGAAATCGGCTCAGGCGTCCGCCACCCCGGATAGTTGAGGTCGATGGGTCTTCAAGCCTTGAGGGACTTCAGTGTTTTTAGTAGTGGAAATGACATCCAGTACGGAGCATTCTCAAGGGGGCCGGCCGATGGTCGGGCATATGGTGGCCTTCAAGTTTAAGGAGGGTGTCACGGAGGAGGCCATCCAGAAAGCAGTTGATGGTCTAGAAGGAATGGTGGGCAAGATACCTTCAATTAGACATTACGAGGTAGGTGGAAGCACACAAAAACTGTCTCCTTGTGTTATCCAGGTACACAGAGATATCGGCCTTGATCCCGCTAGAAATTATGATCTTATGATCCTCGCTAAGTTTGATGATGAAAATGGTTGGAAGGATTATATGAATCACCCAATACATCTAGATGTCATTAAGAACTGCACCGGTCCTATTATAATACCAGGTAGCTTTCCTTTATCCTTGTCACTACAACGCTGCTATTCAGAGGCCCGGGCATCAGTGCAGTACAAGCTTTGATTTTTTCGTACGTTATCGCCGGTTGTCTCTGACAACTTCGTTTTTATCCAATAATAAGGTTTTCGCTGTAACTTTTTGGTTCTATGTTTGTGTTGCTCGACAGAAGCCTCTCAACTTCGCTGGAAGAGGTACTGGTGTACTCGGTCAGCAATCTTAATCGATGTCCTGCCTCCACAGAGAGGTCTTGGCCTGCTCGCTCCGGCAAAGGGAACGGAAATCAGTGTTGAAATGCATGCTCACTTGCACACGTTGGCGAGCAAAAAAGTTGATGAAATTCGGCAAAATCCGACAGGTTTTGCATACTCCAGCCATTGTATTCGTAATGTTACTGTTACTCACTTTTACAATGGCTACTGCCGGTGTGACCCCTTCGACAGACTGCCCGAAAATCGGGCATATGGTGACCTTCAAGTTCCAGAAGGGTGTCACAGAGGAGGCTATACAGGAGACAATAGATGCTTTGAATAATATGGTTGATAAAATACCATCCATTAGAGGATTCAAGGTAACCTGTTTTATTTATCAAGTTGTGAAGTTGAGCTTCGACACAAAAACTGTCTCCTTGTGTTATCCAGGTACACAGAGATATCGGCCTTGATCCCGCTAGAAATTATGATCTTATGATCCTCGCTAAGTTTGATGATGAAAATGGTTGGAAGGATTATATGAATCATCCAATACATCTACACGTCATTAAGAATAGCCTTATTCCTGTTATAATACCAGGTACCTCTCCATTACACTAAGTCCGTCATTGTCCCTCAGAGTCCGTTGCCCTTGTCCAATACAGACTCTAACCTCCTCCACCGCCGCCCTTCCGAGGCTGCTCTTTCCCAGCCTTGTCGCTGCTTTTCATGGTCACTTCTCGATTGTGTTGGGTCATTCTCGAGCCATTGAAAATTTCTAGGAAACTCATTTTCGATGAACTCCCTCACATCAGCCGTCCGTCCCACTGTCGGTATCGCTCGACTGGCCATGGCCCGCACGCTCACTCGGACCTTCGCTACAACTGAGTCTAGCGGCACTCAATGGGTTAATGAGACTCTGAAGGAGAAACCCAAAGAGTAATGACTTATGTTGTGGTAGATAGGGTACTGAGATGATCCCATAGGGAAGCTACAACCACAGCAACAGCAGCCACACAAAGTAGTACCGGTGGCAGCTGGCTGACACAGATGTTAAGAGAGAGTGAGGAAAGGGAAAAGAAGATGGAAAAGGAAGAAGCTAGTGGACAAGGGTACTAGGGAAGGGTTATGGGAATCACAGGAACATAAAGCGGGTCAGCGGTGCGGTAGGGTGATTACTGATTAAGCCAGGAATCTTGTAAACGAGTGGTTGGAGATGGCTGTTGTATGGTATTAAGTGTAAAGTGGACTATGATCGGAATTCTCATATGCGTCGGTTGGGAAAGTGCCTTATTGGGATGTCCAATTTCGACACTGGGAATCCGTCTTGTGGATTAACTCAATCCAAGAAATGTGTAGGTGTAAATGACAAATCATCGAGCACATCACAAGCCACAATACTTACTATATGTATTAATTATTATTATATCTATAATGGTGATTATAATAATCAAAATGCTAATGAGAGTACGGCTCCAGTGTTTACCCTCTTCAGGCCAAGTGCGCGTCTGTCTCACCTCGACAACTTCCAAGATGTGTATCAGAAGCTTCGAAGAAAATCAGCGTAAGTCGGCCGCAGCTGGTTAGTTGTTATTCACTGATCACAGGGATGGCGTGATGGACCATGGTGATATAGCCCAGAGAGTCTATGAGTACAGTCATAAGAGAGCTGAACAGGAGAGGGAAGAGAAACAAAGGAAGGCAATGGAGACTAAGAAGCCTGCTAAAGGAGAGGATAAAACTAAGGGCAAGTGAAAGCTAAGGAGAATGATATATTTATTCAGTTGACTTTCTGTTAAGGATTCACACTTCTGGTGTTGGGTTGTTAGACAAGGGCGGCTGGCTACGGGGAAGCGACAATTTACACTTCATAGTCTAGTTCAGTTGGTCCTCTTGAAGGGCTTCTACGCATGGAGATGGCCTTTGGACTGATTGCAACAAGAGATGTGCTCGAGTCTAGACACGGGGGTTAGCCGGGGTGTGGGCAGCACCGCACGTACTGGTAGAGTTTTTGCCCAATGGCATTGGCCTCGAGAAAGGCCTACCTCTTGGCAGCCGCATCTCGGGGAACAATACTGGCGGCCATTGATAATCGTGTGGTTGATGCGAAATTCAAGCTATTGGAGAGGAACCTCGCCAAGGCAGTTGAACAGACGACGGTTCAACGGACGAAGCAACTTGCTGATGCGTACCTGGACGAGTAGTAGTAGTAGTAGGGGGGGGTGATAGTGTGCTAAGAGATTCTGGGAAATATCAATGGTGGACAGAGTTGTAATGAAATTAGCGGAGCTCCTTCGCTGGGGTGCTTAGTGAGGGGAAAAGGGGTTTCCTAATCCTCCCAAAGGAAACCCTCTTTACCATAACCTTGTGGAAAGTGGTATCACCGTTGTGTTGACAGCTTACCCGAGGTCGACCTCAGAATCGGCAGGCCTTGTTATATCACTTGCACCTTACATTCACTAGGGTCGTGTGATGGAAATGAAACTTGGTATTAAATCCCTGAAGTACAAGAGACCTCTGTTCACTGTGAGGGGGGCCTGATGGCACTAGAGCAGCTTTCCTGCTCCACAGGTACAATAGAGTGTGTCGAACGAATGAGTCTAGCAGCATACTACAGCGTTTGATAAGGAGCTCCCAGGAGAGGGCAGATGCACTCTTCGATAGGGCAGTTACGCTCTACCAAGATTTATTGCATCAGTACGCTATCTCATACCGACACTTGCTCAACTTCATCTTCAGAGTGGTAGAGCCCGAAGGTCTGCACGCATGCGCAGTATCGTTACTAGAGTACAGGCGTCCAGAGCTGTATCCCTACGCAGTTGGATTCGCCCGGAAATTGGCGCTCCACCCGGTGTGCACGGCGGAATTCGCAACGAAGTCGCCGTTCCAGGAGAGGTTGGAAGGATTAGTGCGGCATGCTCGTATGTCGACTGGTCAGGGCGACGCAGTATCACTACGCCACTTCTATGGTGCTGCTGAAGCAATCAGGACATTGGGAGCTGGCGGAGCAGGTGGGCAGCCAGTGGTGAAGGTTGCAAGGTTGCTGTAGTTCTTCGAGGAAGCGCGGAAATACGAATGGAGTGGCGAGCGACCGATACAGTGGACGTCGATACTGCAGACGCCAGCGATATTTATACCGGGGTTGAGGGCACCTCAGGTATGGTGGGATGATGATAGGGAGCTGCCAATGAACAAGGTGCGCCGTTTGGAGATTTGGAAAGGTGAGGGTTCTTGCAGGTCCTTCTTGATAACCGCGGTGTGATAGAGAGGGAGCTGCGTGCATCGATACGTGGGGTAGGGTACTGGAGGCAGGGTTGGGGATAGGAGTGGATGGCAGGTTAGATGGACGATGCAAGATGTTCAGCCGATGCTGACAGACCCTGGTGGGAAGTGGCAATCCTATCAGTTGTATACTGAGAGAGCTCCGACGGCCTTCTCTGATGTGAGTTCTAGGATGAGGGCCTGCTCCTGAGGAAGGGATAGTTTTCATAAATGCTACTACGGAACAGAGTTAGCGTGGGCTTTAGGCATGCTGGATCGTAGAGGGGCATGAAATCTTTGTGTGACTAAATAATGAACTTATCGGGTTGAATTCCATGAGAATAATTAATCGAAACATGAGTGCATTATATGGTAGTGTATTCTTGCCTAGGGCATAGTAGTAGGGCCAACAAGGCAAACAGGGATGATGACCGTATTGTAGCCTATACACCTGTTAGTGCGGCCCTTTGATTTGCTGCAGGCCTTTTATTATAAACAGCCGGTTAGTATCATGGCCAGAGTGTATGATACGGTATCCTACTTATTTCCCAAATTTCCATCGTAGGTCCTTTACCTATGATTAGTTAACTTAAGCTCGTGTAGGCAATATTTCCGAAGACATCAAAGCGTCTGATAAAAGCACTGCCGGGGAAGACTCGGGCGACGAAGAGCTTTCAAGGTTTGCCGTATGTCTCTTATAACAACGAGGAGATCACCATTATCCGGATGACACCTGGTATGGTGAGAAGTGGTACCCTGTCAGAAGGGCTTGCAGGCACTAAAGTGGTACGGCATAACGGCGGAACCAACGCACGGCTTACGAGTATCATGGGGTTGATCGGCTGCGAGGGAGTTTGGGTTGGCTGTGGAGACGATGAAAGAGAATTGAAGCCTGGGGAGATTATAACATTCGATGACAGTAGGCATGCCAGCTAGTGGAGTGATGGAGATGGTCTCTCAGGTGTGGACCACTGGTATCGTCATGAGGGAAGTGAAGAACACTGGCATATTGTCGTGGGAACGATGCACCCCGATCTTGTGGAGAAGCCTTGGATATTTACCAAGTGAGATGCCATTTATGGTTCAAGTGATGCGGCTTGTTCAGTTGTTTTAATGGACACACTGAATTCGAGAAGATCAGACTTGACAAGCTGCAAGAGTATAAAAAGATGGCCGATGAGATCGGGTAGGAACCGCCCTAGTGTGTCGATGAATTACGATATCAGCAGTTACGAGTATCCAATAAAAGGCTTGTGGGACCCCGAGCTTCGTGGGATGTACATGCCGACTCCGGGGAAGTTCGAAAGCATTGCTAATTCCTGATCATTAACATATGGTGTTGTTGCATGTTTCAGAGAATAGCTTCATTGTGTTAAATAGTCCCGCCGGAAGATCGTAAAAACGTCGCCTAAGGGGGGTTTTCGAAATACACTCTTTATCGGTCATTAGCGATTCAAGGAACATGGCTGTCGATTATGGGCTTCCCATCAAAGACATTGTTTCGTTACGTAGTATTGAATATCTGAGGTCTGATTTTGTATCAAATGGAGGGAGAACCTTCACGAGAACGGATTCGTTGTAACCACTTTCGGAGAGTACTGGAACGCAACAACAAACATAGATTGTTGTTGAATCAGCAGTATGCAAAGATAGCAAGAGTACACTGGCAGAACCGACCACCATTCTAAAAATAAATATTCATCGTAATAACGACGTCGCTGCGACATGCAATGTACTACTAACACACTTCTAAGTCGATTCTGTCAAGGCTACGTCATCATCATCATATACAGTACTGAGCTACGAACTAAATAGGAGTAATCATAATCGATAATGGCGACGACGGCCAGTAGGCGTTAGTGATGGCTGGACATCCAGAAAGTATTGTCGTGTAAAGTCGGCAGAGTTGCTCTCGAGTGGGGCGGCGACTGCTACAGCAGGGGGTTCAGCGGTGTTACCAACAATGACAGCTCCACTCGGCATGGTAGGGAGGTTAGGTCTCATCGCCAGTGCCTACTCGGGGATTAACAAGGCAAATATAAAACGAAATTGTTACCGGAGGGCCCCACAAGAAATATGCCATAGTGAGCATGGTCGCTAGGAAAGCCAGCACCACCTTTAGTAAAATGTGGTAGATGCGATAAGCTCGCTCTCGACTAGCTTCCGTAGGGCTCTCCAAGACCATACTAGTGTCGGTCGAGTGGTCCCTGGTAAGTAACTTACGCCGAAGCCCACTGTCATTTCGGAAATCGGCATCGGAACCTAAGGAACCGCATGGCCAAAGAATCCATCTGCTTGGAGGCAACGTACTTGGAAGCGCAATGCCCGGGTCCAAAGGCCTTGTCGTCATTCGAGATTGACCATCCGCTGATATCTCTTGCGGTGCCTGAAGCGTGCAAGTAGCGAGTAGTGGATAACCGAGACTGACACACCTTCCTGTCTCGGCCTCCGGCTGTCGCATCACACTGGGGTTGCTGTAAGAGTGCCTCTGCTGGTACTGTTGGGAATGCTTCGGGGGACATCCTGCTAATGATGATACTGCTGTCTAATTCACTACTAAAACTCGACACGGTTATCCACTTGGCAAAATAAATAATAAATAATTGATGACCGTATGGTACACAAATACTTCAGCTTCAATCACGCTCACTTTTTCCGCGGCAAAGATGACGACGACGGAGCCGGTGGCCCTGGCCCGTTGCCGAGGTGGCGCTTGTTGACCGCAGCCGAATTCCGAGGGGACAGAGGCATCCTCGGGGCGATACTGGCATTGGCCGGAGCATACTTCCCAAACAAAGTGCGCGCCACGTCCTCCCGCGACACAATATGTTCACCACCAAAGTACTTGGGCTTCCTCGAGAAGGGATGGAGCACCACAGAGCTCAAAGCTTGATGGAAGAATCTGCTTCCCCATTCATCGAGACAATCACGCCAAGTCCACAGCCTTCTTTTACGCACATAATGGCGCACCTTCAAAGACACGTCCTTGAGAGTCATCCTCTTACTCTTGTAGGAGAAAAGGGCGTTGATGTCACCGAATCTAATGTACTTGAAAAAGATGAGCTCCGCGGGCTTGTCGTTCTTGCTGTCTTCTTTGGTCTTGAATCGGTCCGACAGCGACATATCTTCGCCTGTCGGATCCAGAAATATGAATGCATAGACCTCCTCGAACATCTGCTGCGTCAAGTTGACCACAATCGGTGCCAAGTTGACCGTAACCGAGTCGTAGATGTGCCAGCGCTGACCGTTATGTTGAATAATGCGGTCCTGGCCACGGAACTGGAGCAAGCTAGTTCCCTTGGAATGGGCTCCCTTGACGATCTGCATGCCCTCGCTGCCGGTCATAGTAACATCTCTGAGCTCGAAGGAGAACATCATTGGATGGCCGGGATCGGAGTGGGCAAAGACGTGTGTGCCGGCGGCATCGTCCAACTTCAATCGCAGGAAAACTGCGTCGGCATGGGCCAGATTCATAGACAGCTCGCCCACAGTGTACTCAATAACAAACTTGGACCCGGCCGGTGAGCCGTCACCCATGTCCTCCGACACGACATCAGATATCTCCGACCGGAGCCGCTTCAACTCGCCCGGCGAGATCCTCTCAGTGAGGGTAACAGGGGCGTCGGGAGACTCATCCGGGGCAGGCCCGGAAGGGTTGTCTCCTCCGCCTTCCTTGCCATCATCTTCATCATCATTATCATCATCATGTGTCCCGGGCCGATAGAGAAGACACTCGGTGATAACAGACACGACTTGGTGGAAGGATAGGTCATCAGCTCCAAGGAAGATGCGCTCAACGCAGGCCTGGACGCTGGAGTCCCCAACAGGGAGCATATCTGCTGTGCCTCGAAGAGTGAAGGCGGACAACTCCATAACAGACTTGAGAGCATCATCATAGGACCCACTCCAACCGAGACCACGGGACTTGGTGGAGCCGGCGAGACCACGAAGACCATCGAGAGTTAGGGCCAGAGTGACACGCAGATTGCTGCTGTTGTCCACACCGGTGGTGCTGGTACGATGGGCTCGGACCTCGGCGACGGCCTCACCGATGCAGAGGACCAGCTGGGCCCCATTAGGAAGCTTCTCGGCCTTCGCCTCATCCTCGTCGTCGTCCTCATCAAAATCAATATCTTCATCAAAGCCAAGCTCGTCGTTGATGATGATGGCTTTCACGATTTGCTTCCATGGGTAGGCACCTAGTCGGATCTCCTGGACACTAGCGGCAGCGACAGACAAATTAAATGGTGGTAGGGGAGGCAGTGGGGTGTCATCGGCGTGCTGCCGGACCCACCAAGAGCGGCCCTGTCCCTTGTGATAGTCCTCGTCATAGGCGGCGTGCGCAGCTAGTAAACTGCAACCACATTGGAATTCCTCGCCACAAGGGGTGCTAGGAGTAGTCGAAAGGGTTGAAGTATCTTCATGCTCTATGGTGGCAGCCTTGCCGTCCGCAGCAGCAGCATAGTGGCAATTAAGCTGGACATCGCTGACCCTCAGCACTGCCGAGGCGCTGCGGCCAACGAGCATCACAGCGCTCCAAGCCTTCTCAATCCTCATATGGAGAGGCTCTTCTTCTTCCTGCTCCTCGTCACCGTCGTCACCATCCGAGGATGCCTCCTCAGGTCTGCGGGCCATCGCCTCCATCCGGCACATTTTGTCATGGTACTTCAGGCCTTCAACAAACCGCTCTCGCCATCGGTTCATCATCTTGAAGAACTGATCCACGTTCATGAGAGTCATCCGCAAGCACCTCTGAATAACCGGCGACCAGCAGACCCGAGTGCCGTGGACTCCAAGATACAGCAAGGCGACCTCGTGGGGATCATCCGACACGCGACAGCGACCAGCTCCGAAAGTGGGCACGAGATTGGAGTGCAGTGTGAGTGTGATGTCCTCAATCTCTATGAATGGTGCCACATTGCGGAGAGGGTACGGGTTGTCCGAGGGGGTACAGAAGGCACAGTGCCTCTCAAACGTGGGGGTGAGTCGATGAGGCCGGACCACCTCGAAGCCAATGACCGCATTTCGGATAGAACCAACAATGCTGCCAGTGTCGCAGGAGGAGTCCGTGGCCAGGCTGATCTCGGATGCACCGCACCGCCAAGCGCCGCACTTGCAAGTGATCTGGGACAGTAGTATATTAAAAGCGACCTTGATGTTACCGAAGATACTGCTGGGGTTGATGCCAGTCACACTTGTGGTCCTCAGTCGCCTCTGCATATTGTGGGACAGCGAACGCTTCTTATGGGCCGAAGGGTTTAGGGACACCTTCACATTCTGCCCGTTGATCTGATAGAAGTCGCCCGGTGACCCGATGAGCTGGAGAACCATGGGAATGTGGAACTCGGGAACAACGCAGAGACTAAGCTGCTTGTTGCCGGCAGCGGCCGAGTCGATGAACTCTGCCGACCACGAGATGCAGATAGGAGGATCAACAGTGTCTCTGATGGCATCGGGTGTGCTGGGTAGGTTATGCACCAGTAGACGAAGCTTAACCGAGTTCACATGGGAAATTGATGAGCCAGTGCCCCAACGGACGGTAGGATTGGTGAACTCAGCATCGAACTGGGCATATACGGGCTTGTCGAGGAGGCCCTCCCCCATCGAATAGATCGCAGCGTTCTTGACCAGAGCAGGCTTGACATCATTGAGATACTGCAACTTCTTCATGTACGCCGCAATCCTGTCAATCAACGGGGAGTCGATGTCCCACATATCCTGGGACGCGCGGCGCTGAGCGGAGAAGGCACTGCTGCTACTGGATGATGAAGACGAGCCCCGCCTTTGGTCATTGCCACTGTTCTGGTCCAGACTCCATGGCTCAGTGAGCCACTGGGCAAGCACTGGGTCACGAGAACGATCAAGGACTGGCAAGACCAAAGGAGGGGAACCAGAGGCACCGTAGGTGTTGAGGACCAAGCGTGCTCCTATGGGGTCGGCGGTAAGGAGCTGGAGTGGCTCGAGACCGCGAACAGCCCAGGTGAAGCACATACCGGAGAGGAACTCGACGGAGAGGACCATCCTAGTAGGCTCAGGTATTGGCCCTGGACCATCAGGAGTATCTTCATGAATCGGCTCCAGGACTGGTGGAGTATCATCGCTCCCACTGCGGGTGGCACGCTTAGGGGCAGGCGGGTGCTGACCAGTGGCCATGGCGTCCTCGTACTCCACTGCCAGATCCTCGATAAGACGCTGTAGCTCACCTAGCCGGCATGACACCGACAGAGCGTTCTCGAAGGCTGCAATCTCTGGACTGACGGTCTCGGTACCGAGGACAACCACGGCCCGAGTTCCTTGATCCAGAAGGGCAAAGTGGGCCTCTGGCAGGCAGGCGGTGATGACCTTCGGAAGCATCTGGACAATAACCGCAGTTAGGGTGCACTCCATCTCCTTAGTATCCTTCAGGTAGGCGAAATGGATTGCCTCGGATGATATACAAATACCGGACTTTTCCAGAGGCTCGACGGGCTCGGTGCCGACCTTGGCGTCGTCGAAACTATAACGTCTCTTTTTACCAATGGAAGGGTTGCCCAATAGGATCCTCATTGCGCCACAGATATCGACGGCCATGTCCCTCATAGGGGCCTTTGCTGGAGGCGAACTGGTGAACTCTCGGTCAAAGGCATTAGCAGCCTCGACCACACCGGCCGCCAGCAGCGCTGCCTCGCGAATGCTACACTCGGCAGTCAGGGCCAGCTTTCTATTACGGTCCTTGGACCGACGAACCCACTCCGGCAGCTGAGTCACCCACAGACGCATGGTCCGGAATGTCCTCGGAGGCTCCCCCTCGTACCGGGGCAAGGGACGGCACCAATCCTTATTGACCTTGATGTCATCCAAAGGGTCATTGGGGTCTCGCCGATAGCAGGACATCTTAATATGAAGGTCATTTCGCATGGAGAAGCAACCGGCGATGGAAGTCCGACAGACGGCGATGTGCATGCTGTCCTTGGTAGGGCCCATGGCCAGCTCCAAGCTACCCATCTCAACTGGTGGGCTACCAGGAATCGGCAGATCGGCCACCACATTCTTGCCGACAAATAGCATCGACCGGAACTGAGGAGGGTCAAGAAACACTCGGGTGCCGGTCTCGATGATTTCCGGGAACCGATCGATGTCGTGGACGGCCGCCTCGATGATGTAGTTGATGCAACAGAACAGGGCGTCGTCGAATTTGGTGACGACGTCGCTGAACAGCACCGATATAGGAAGGGTGCCTCTGACCGGGCATTGGGCAGAGGCGTCCTTGATGAAGTCCGGCACCACAGGATAGGGCCCAAGAGGCCGCGATAGCTGCGGGAAGACAGACAGGGGAATCCAGAGATCGATCCTCTTGGCTGTGATCAACTTCCTGTCACCACCGATGCCATACAGCACGGGGTTCTCCACGTTGACCACGAACTTCCAGAGTTGATCGTCGAACATGAGAAAGCCATTATCAGCGACCAAGCTCTCGCCGGACTCCATATCGATAATGACAGTGTTCGCAAAGAGCCGAACTCTAATAGGGTCAGGCACGTAACGGTAGGGCACTGCCTCCTTCTGAGGGGCTCGGTGACAGAGCTCCCAGGCATAGTACTGGGCAACGAGCTCGTTACGGCGAACGATCTTCCAAGGCTTCTTAACCGACTTCAACACGTCGACCATGTGATCGATGGCTTTAAACCAGGCCACGAAACTTTCCGGGGCGATGAGGCCCCAGAATGTACCAACGACGATGTCAATGTAGATACCTCTACCGTGGACGGCAACGTGGCTGCTGTCCTTCGGGGGCTCCAGTCTAACGACAGTTTTACGGATACCTTCAAGATCGATATCATCCAGCCTCAATGAAGGCACCTTGATCTCGAAGTCGGGCCAACTGCCATCAGATTGAAGAGCACCAGAGACATGTTCACCGATGAGCTCACCGCGACCAACCGCCAGGTCGGACACGCTAATCACCAGAGAGCCGATACCGAAGGTGCACTCGACGGCAGGCATGCTTGGGTCGATGATGTCCCATTCAGGTAGGTCACCAGAAACGTCGGGGTCCAGCTTGGTGATCATTGGGCCGATGGCCATCAATGACTCCCTGTAGAGGAGGACGGGGATCTCGACGTGAAGGGCCTCGGCGGCGATGTGGACCTCGGGGGCAGCATTGGTGAAGCTCATATTAATCGACCAGTTAGGCATATTGAGAACCTCCCAACGGTCTGGCTTCATACTGGAACGGCCATTAATCTTGATATTCTTCCACCTCATCTGGGACTTGGGGCCGGCCTTGGCGAAATCGAATTGCTCAATGGTGACCCAATGACACACTCGGCTTTGAACCCCAACATGTTGACCAGGCAAGATGAGCTTCAGGTTGACGATGCCTACATTAACAAAGCAGTTGTTGAGTAGGAGCTCCTTCCACTTCGACGTTCTCTTTGTAGCCTCTGATGTCTCATTGGTCTTGGACGGCTGCTGCTGCTGCTGCTGTTGCCGGTCGGAGCCTTTCCTTCTGGCCTTGGGCTCTTTCTTGTGCACTTCCAAGATGTCAACGTCGACGTCAATAGAAGGAATAACGAGACCTCGGCGCCAAACGCTTATTCCCAAGGGACCGATCTTTGCCGAAACCTTCATGCTCTCGTCGTTGGTGGTGAACTCCAACTGAGCGCCGCCACCTGGCGGCCTTCTCAGGACGAAATCCTCCACAGTGCGGCGCAGGGCAGCTCGTACAAGCATCTCAATGACGAAGAATATGACCGAGGGGAAGGCTAATGCGGTGATGACGGTACAGAGGGTGGCCAGGAGGGCGGCCTTGACGGGTAGGACCACCACATAGGCAAAGAAGAAGTTCCAGAGCTCCCACAGAGCCAAACTGGATACTACCGCACCGAGAATTGTAGTAGATTAATTACAAAAAGAGATTGCTAGTTGAGGAAAGAGCGGTATGAGAAGGGATGCACTAGAACTCAAAACGGATGGTTGAGAATACGAAAAGCTCAATAATGTTATCGAGTGCTGCTGCAGATATGATTACGAAACTTTTAGAGGGTTAATCTGTACAAAAGGAGGAAGCTCTTATATCTCATTAGACTTCACCTTGAAGGCATCGCCAGTACAACCAGGAGTCGCTGGCGATCTCGCGGTTGATGATGGTGATGTCTGGCGTATAACCTGCATTCGGCACGCCGCCCTAGCAGCCCTCGACTCTTCGAGCTCCGCCCTTTTATTCAACAATAGCTGGGCCGCGGTAGTCTTGCTTTTATGCTCTCTCCTAGACCGTCTCACCGCGTTCATCGCGTCTTCGTATTCAGTGGTCTCCACCAGCCAAGAGTGAACAAGACACTGCTGCACTGTAGGGCGGCTAATAGGGTCCGAGGCCGTCATTGCCTCCATAAGCTCCAGTGCTCCGGCAGGGGCATCACTCCTAATGACACCTTCACCGTCCTGGAGAAGATATTTAAGAACTTGCCCGGCCGACCATACGTCAATCTTCTCATTATACGATGATGTAGCTGCAAAACCATGATGCTTGGAGAGGTACCGAGTGAGTGGGGATTGGCCAACATCGGCGGTTAGGTCATCTTCGGGTAGCACCTCGGGGGCCATATAACCGCTGGTCCCAGTCGGAGTCATCATTCCACTACTCGAGTTAGTATCGGCAATAGAGCCCCTTCTAGAAAGTTGGGAAAAACCAATAGGAGTCGAACTGAACTGTGCCGCAATGTTAAAGTCAATAAGTACAACCAAAGATACCTCCAGCCGCCCAGGGTCGACCGCGACTATATTGGAGGGCTTCACGTCACGGTGACAGATATGCTTATTACTATGTAAATAGAACAGAGCGTTGAGGAGCTGTCGCATCACATTGCGGCAGGCTGCCTCAGTAAACGGCCCCTTTATCTCCTCAAGAGTCTTGCCAGGTACATACTCCAAGACCAGATAGATTTTTTCGCCTAAGTACAAGTTAACCGGTCTGACAATATTCCGATGATTCAGTCCATTTAAGGTTTGAAATTCCCTTTCAGCAAAGCATTCCATTTCTCCTTCTCCGCTTCTCATATATTCCTTAATAGCAACAGTAACAGACGGATCAGATCGGCTCACGGCCCGCCATACGGTGCTGGACGACCCTTGGCCAATCTGCTCGATAAGATCGTATTCCTGATGGACCTGCAGCTCTTCCTCCTCTCGTTCCTTTATAATCTCGTAAACGCTCGAACAGGTGAGGTCGAAAGTATGCGGACCCACCGGGGCAGTACTGCTGCTTGCTACCACCGATTTACCGGTTTTTCCATCAGAATTGTCGGTATATGCTGCGAGGGCTGGAGGGCCACTCAATAGTACATGACCGGCTGAGTCCACCTCGGGTAGGGGTGCTGCCTGGACATCCGGAAGCTGTATTCTCCGACGCTGTCCTAGCCCAGGCATTTTTGATAGAAAAAGTGAAAATAGACAACTTAAGCAGACTTATTCCCCATACAACAAAATCAACCATTTCTGAACGACCATAGCAAACCTATATAGGAAAGCATGTAAATACGATACTACAGTAGGACAACTTTTACCGCCACAAAATAACATGCTCACATTGGTGCTCGTGACCGAATGGACGACGATGACACGCGTTCATAATTTCGTGGCGCAGTGACGATTCATTGCTTGTCTCGCGTCTCTTTTCATGTGTACATCTCGATTTATCTGCCATTACTCTTATGAAATCGTCCTTTTCTCGGTCTTATACCAACGGTCAATTATCAGCATTCAGCAAGGTTAATCGGATCACCGCTGTTACCGTCTAAACACTACATAGAGCTATTACTGACAATATGGATTATATGCCGATTAAAAGAGAATTCAGCTGTGGTGAAGACCGTGCCCAACACGTTCTGAGAACTCTTTGAAATGCACTGCTGCAAGATCGGTGGGACCTTTCTAAAATAGTTATTTGCTTATAATGTCATCATCGCCTGTTGTAGCCACCACCGCACCCGCTACCATCAAAGCTCTATCATTAAACAAAAGGCTGGTATCAAATTATGAGCTGGAGTCTGCGGTTAAGGCATGTGATAAGATGGACCGCTCAATACCTATTGATGAGCCATTGCCATTGAAGAATAAATGGGTATTATGGGAGCAACTTACTCTACATGAGGTACTAATGGGAGAGAATCTTAGCTTGAACCGTGCAAGATACGCGGTAGGTTAAGTTTTGTCTCTTCAGCAACCTCCGACCCCCGAGCCCAAGCCTCAGGAAGATGATGGAGATGCTGCGAAGCAAGTGGATCTGACCGAAGTGGCCGTTTCAGCCGCTCGTGGAATATCCAACTACGGCGAGCTCACCAACCCCGTGGCCGACATCTCAACTGTCCAGGATTTCTGGAAGTACTATAACTTCCTTCCACAACCGAGCGCCGTTATCGGTGATAATTTGAAGATAGTGAGGTAGTAGTAGACTCGATGTGGCTGTGGGGTAGCGTGGAATATGGGCGGGGCAGGTATGAGCAGTTGAGTAGCGGAGAGATGTCCAAGAATCCAACGCATTCCCTCGGGGCGTTGATGCTGTTCTTGGATGGTGTGAAGCCTGAATGGGAGGACCCTGCCAACGCTAAGGGCGGCCACTTCCAGTTCACTATGCAGGCCGCTGGATTTAAGGCCAAAGCTCCGATGGACTTTGAAGGCACTAATGCGGCAATGCAAGTGAATGCCGGTTTAGCTCTCATGGATGAGATATGGAACAATCTAGTAGTCTTTTGGTGAATTCTAATAAAGACTGTTAAATGTAGGTATTAGCAATTGTCGGTAACACTTTGGAGCCTAAGGACTTCGTCACTGGTTTGCGGCTTGTGGACAAAGTTAAGCGGGGTAACGTTAAAGGTGGCTCATCTCGGAGCAATGCAAGTGGCCATCTTAGGGCTGAGGTGAGCAGGGGTGCTGGCCAACGGACCAAGACGGGTCTTTTAGAAAATCTCCCTTTCCCAGTTGAGCCATGAAAACCATACCTTCGGGGGACATTGATGGGAAACTTCCGCGAAAGGGTCGACAATATACGCAGGCGACCACCTAGTCCTACACGGTGTTGCATTGCATCAACAGATCCTCGTCTGGCCAGGGGAATCATGAAAGAGGAAACTTACCAGGGGGTGATTCACCGATGATCAGGTATGGTTCCGAGACATGGACAAGCAGAAGGTTAATACTTTGAGGGAGTCGATGGAGAGCATTATGCGACAGCGACTGGATCAAAATGCTGTTGTAGACACTTCATCTGATGGTAAGACAAAGGCGCAACTGTGAATGTCTGATTATTATCTCTCAGCTCCACCGATTTTCCCCGGCTATCGACTGGACCTCCGCCCACATGATGAGACTGCCATGCAGCAGAATGTCCAGGTTGGTTGCTGAGGTTGGTGTTGTGGGTATGGGGTACTTTAGGACTCAATCAACACCAGGAAGCAGTACAAGAGGACGAGGACACGCAAGCAGATCCTCAACTCTGCCAGGTCCCGGGGCGAGCTCAATTAAATGATAGATGTAGTACCAAGTACCTGGGGTCAAGCACTGCCGAGCAAAACTTCCTGGAAAAGTGGTCGTATTTTGATGCTTTAATGTTATCGATGTTGGCGTCGCAGGTCCTGTCCAAGCAAGGCTACTCATCCCTCATTCCCACACAGTCTGGCGAACTATTTTCACCCTTGTGTCGAATTTCTGAACTTGTGGTAGTTGAACTCGGATGGCGGAGGCGACTTAGTTTCAATTGGGCATCTAGTGGATTGAGTTGGTCGGAATGGAGGGCCGAGGTATGTAGAAGGTCACTGCTGTTGTTGAACTTATGAAGTTTCTACATTCCACTTGAAGCTACATTTATGTTTCATTTTTGTTAATGCTTATCGGTGAGGTCGTCTCTGAAATAGGCAATATTGATAGGACCTATCTGGTCGCACTCAGCGCCGAGGCTCAAGGTATCGGGAAGACACTACAATCCACTAAAACCAGGTACAGGGATAAGACTGCCTATTCGGGAAGTAACAATTTCTCCTCTGTTCCTGGTGATATCCCATGGATTGAGTCTCGGACTTGTACGTTTAGTGTGTCGTAGTTTACTGGTGGAACTCGCCCTTGCATCTTCGTGGCGAATGAAGTGGGTTTCAGGCTCGAAGCCTTCGTATGTTTCACCCTTTCGGGGCCTAATCACAGATTACTTTCTATGATAGCAGAGGGGGTCATTCTAGGTCGAACTCATCACAGCAATAAAGAACGGAAATTGCGAGCGATTGCATCTGCATTGTGATGACCTTAGGTACACATGGAAGATTGAAATAGTGGATGACCGGGCAATAGCCAGTGGAGGACGGAGAGACTACAAGCTGCATATCCTAGAGATGACCTACAGCAGACTATCGGGAAAGAAGAAGGTATCTTTTGATGGTGTTGTGAGATATTCGATACAAACCCCTAAGGTAAGAAGTTAATTACTCAGTAGTGTAATGTTGGTGAGAAGAGGGTATTTTCCAAGTTCTGGTCTTTTCGCATCTTCCAGCATTTCTTGCGGCCATTGTAGAGCTCAATGGTGAAGGCATTCGATGGATATTCCTTATTTCAGTCATCGGCGTTCGAGTTTAACATGGTGTTGGAAGGACGCTTGCTTTCTATAGTCCCTCAAGGAGGTAAGATCCCAACCATCTTGAGGTGTCACATGCCTGATGTAGATGACTACGTTTTACGAATTGATGGCATGGCGTTCGAATTCTTTGAGGCTCGACCGCCGCCACCGCCAGTGTTAGCCAAGCCAGTAAGATCGCGTCATTCTTTATCTTACCGTTCTCTTATGGTTCAGATTTCGTATCCAATAAACACAGTCAGGAGCCCGCAAGATGATTCCGCGGGACTGGACAAGCTCAGCCCGCCTTCACTTGAAACTACGGCAGTCCTTTCTTACGCAAAGGGAGAAGAGGACTTCCTGGCCGGTGCCGTTCTGGATCCCTTTGGAGACCAACACGCTGAGGAATCGCTGAAAGAAGAGGCAAACGAAGAAGCCAAGCTGTGGGGCCTTCCGCCCCCTGTAGCCTTCACTGATGATACATAAGCTGGAAGCATGTGCCTGAATGCCACGTGAAGTATTTGGCTTTGCCTATCGTGTTTTGAATGCTTTGAGTTGGAAGTAGAGTCGTCAGGTTGCTGGCTGTGATACGATATAAGAAGTAATACAATAGACTACGATATAAGAAGCAATACAGTAGACTACGATATAAGAAGCAATACAATAGACTACGATATAAGAAGCAATACAATAGACTACGATATAAGAAGCAATACAATAGACTACGATATAAGAAGCAATACAGTAGACTACGATATAAGAAGCAATACAGTAGACTACGATATAAGAAGCAATACAATAGACTACGATATAAGAAGCAATACAATAGACTACGATATAATAAAACCGCTTCTTTTCCGAGGAGTGTGGGAGAAG
>JAAPAO010000358.1:0-36814 GCA_013115145.1 Perkinsus chesapeaki | reverse complement strand
CCCTAGATTTGCCTTGGGTCACTTGCTGCTTTGACATGGATACCCAAACCGAAACCTCTTCCCGCTCAACTTTGGAGTGTGTTCGGGTTCCGGGTTTGAGTATTCCTCCCGCACTCCCGTGTTCGATGAGATTTTACGAAAGGCAACTATCGCGCATGAGTTGGTAGAACTGTATGATTTTGTACTCGGCGCTTACTCTGGAATCCAGAGTCTGGATACCGACTGAATACTATCCCTGATAATTATTCCATGCGCAACTGAACACTCGGTAAATTCCTGATTTATAACATCGACGAGGTTATCCAGCTGCTCTGTGCTTAAGGAGTTGAGGGTTTTTAACTTGAATGATAACAATTATTCGAGTGCTAGGTCTCGATTAGATTACCTCAGGATACCAGACGGGATGAAGTTCGATGCTCCATTCACATCTAGACTCAGTCTAGATGTGTTGTCCGGGCAACAAACGCCAGTCTGGTGTTTGTTGATCCGTTGCCCGCCGTTTGATGCACCTTATGTCTGCCAGGTGCCTCGGGCATTTTGCCGGTATTATCCACATTCTTTCTGCTGATAACTGGTTCTTTGAAAATACTTTGACTGCTGATGTGCCGCGGATCATTGCGCAAGGATTCGCATTGACTGGAATCTCCGGTAAATTCGGGTTTCAGAACACGATCAAGTTCGCTGTCTGATAAATTCTCGAGGAAGCCGACAGCAAGCTACTATATCGTTGGTATTAACGAATTCCAGGCTTGTTCGCACAGACCAACTTACCTTATTTTGGAGTCTCCAGCAAGTATCTTGTTGGAGACCTTGTTACAACTTGTAACTTACAAGGTCATCAGCCGTACAGGTCTCACCTTGTACCCTTTTGTCTAGCTGACTATTGGTATTTAATGTGGGCTGTTGTAGTGCACGGAGCCCGGTAAAAGCCTCCATATTGTGGACTACCGTGGACGCAGGCTGCATCATGCAGCGCGCGGACTCGAGCCAGGCGCATAAGCTATTGGTAAGACCCTAGTCTGCCCGGTGTGGTTGCCGTCGGCAACTTGCCGAGAAGTTGTCATCAATAGGATCATCGATAACCGGGTCTTCATCAACTAGTACGGCCCGACTTCTTTTCAAACCGCTTGTATCCACTTGTCTGGGCCAGGTTTCACTCGATCGAGGCTCCGGCTTGGCCTTAGATCTAGTACACGCACTTGGCTTGGATTCGGGTTGAGGTTGAGCTGGCTTTTGGATGTAATGTGGGGGAAGCCTGATAGGAGTACCAGTCGACTTGCGAGTTTGCATTGGTTCGGAATTGATAGTAGAAGCTCAAATATCCAAAATCTCGAGTGTTATTTCACATGCGCTTGAATACTATGTGTTGATCGAGCATCGCGTTCAATATGCGAGTCAAACTCGCGTGAGAGCGACTCGTAGTGATTTGATCAGTAACGTCGATTGTGACACATTTTGCAGAAATGATTTCAGGACTCGTAGATTGTCACAGCTGAGGATGCGAGTAATCAGATAGGAAACTGTGTAGAGTTGCGAGGTCGATAACAGTCTGGTGCCAAAAGGTCGAACAGGTGTAGCTCTGGTTAGCGGAAGGAGAATTGGACTGTAGCGGTAGTGAAATATCGCGAATAGAGGGTTTGCGCACTGGTAAGGTTACTGTGCAACCCCACACAAAATAGACATCCGACACAACCTGTGCGTGCAGCTGGGGGCACGCGTGCAAATCCAGCGATACTATCAGTTCACCTCTGGGCACATGGTACGGCCGTATCGGCCGAGCCGGGCCTGGAGCATTGTCGAGTGGACTTCGACGGACATTTTTTTTGTTTTGTGTGAAAGATCTTGAGTACGGCGATGTCTAGCCTATTGCTAATAAACCTTGAACAGTGCTCGGCACCTGGGGTTTCCTCACTCCTTTAGTTCGAGGTCAAGATTAGACTGACATTGGAAACACACTACTCACCTATTCTGGAACGCCGGGTGTTGATGGAGTTCAGGCTTTGAACCCAGAGATAACCTAGCGTCCGGGCTTCGGGTTGAGTATTGCTGTTCCCTCCCGTAATCCCGTATTCGATGAGATTTCATTTTAATGGAGTGTTTCAATGCGTGAAGTATTGTAATCCATGCAAATTGCATGTCATGCGATTCTGTTACCGCAATGACTGTTATTGAGTTGGATCTGAGTGGGTGGTGTACTTCGACTAACTTGTTATACTTCTACATACTACGCAGTTGGAGTTTATTGACGATTTACAGCTACGGTGCTGCAGATGCTTACCCCAGTGATGCGGATAGGGAACGGATAGTTGCTACTCCTAATATTACTATGGTCTCGTTTTCCAAGGCCACTAGTGGAACGCAACACTGGGTCAAAGATAAGAGTGTACAAATACCACCATTGGAACCCTGAGCATCCCACATTCTGGCAGAACACCCGGCTCAGCGCGCAGAGAAAGCCGGAAATTTTTGCAGAAAATAGCGCACCTGGGAATAGAACCTGCGTCAAAGGGTTCATAGAAGGCCGCTCGCCCAACTAAGCTAGAAAATAGAAAACCTAGTGGGATCGTTCAATGAACCGATTTTGAAATTGAGAATCGATTCCAGAACTCCTTTTACACGCAAAATACGATGCTGGAATCGATTCTGAATCCCGGAATTGGTTTAATGAACATTGGGAGTGTCCGAGTAAGGAATTTAGTGACGGATTGAGTTCGAGCGGTAAGCTTCAAGCATTTTTATGTCGCGCGCCACAAAATTACTTTGTCCCTTTTCCACACTGCTAGAGCGCGCTAGTTATTACGAACCTCTCTATTACGCTTTTTCCATCAGAAGTTCCACTCTATAACTTGCATCTATGGTGAAGGTCTCCCCCTACTGCGTCGGCTGGTCCGTCATCTCCAACGTTACGTTCGGCCTGACTAACTTTTTGATATCGTACACTAATGTTGATGGTATCGACCCTTGGGCGGTCATTGGATGGATATGGTTCACTTCGGGATTGATAGGAGTACTAACTGGAGTTTACTTTTGGTAAGCTGACCTATTATGTATCGTGCTCGCTTGAACCTAAGATACGTCGGGTTTCGAAGTTACCGTTATCAGTTATCGATATAATTTTCGTCGTTCTGCTCTAGGCAATAAGTCAGCTTTTTACGGATCTTGTACGCTTCAACCCAAGATACCTTTTCTCAGGTTTAAAATTGGTAGAGTCTTCTTTACTGCTGACTTTCTGGAATCCCAAAAGATCCAAAAAAGCTCGACTTGCAGTCCCGAGCTCGCCGAGGCAGGATACGTCTACCTTTCCAATGGCGAAAAGCATCAGCCGCCTGCCGAAATCTCGCTTCGAGCTAAGATACTCACGTTAGTGGGAGGTAGCTACATCCTCCCTTTCTATGTATCATTATCTTCTGTCAGGTATCTGTGTTGGTTTGTCCCAACTAATGATGAAGTGGGCGTTTGCTACCGACCCAGCCGCATCAGGGCCGCTCACTGCTGTCATCTCCTCCGATATACTAGTAATACCTTACCACCCCAAAAATTCCAAAGAAATTCTTCAAAGTGAATCGCTTCTACGCTCCTTTTGAGTGCGGTTTTCGCAAGCAGTTTTTATTTAGGGAGAAATGTTTCCGCCCTTTGTTGGGGTCATCTTTCTAATATTGGGCTCTATTCGATTTCTTGACGGCGTTTAAAGTATCTATTTTGCTCCGGAAGGTTATGTTCTTTCTTTTCAGGTTATTGGCGTTTACTGTCATTTTGTGTACAATGAGAAGCTATCGTGGACGCAGGCAATAGCAATATTAGTCGTGCTAACCGGTAGGATTTTTCTTCGACCTATTGTGTATCTTGCACGCTCCAACCGAGGATATTTTCGAGTACTCAGCCTGAATGCTTTTGTCTGTAACTTCCGACCCATTTTGTATCTTGCACGCTCGACTTGAGATATCTTTCAGGTCTCATCGTAATGGGTGCCTCATTCGACTCGAGCTCTGGTGGAAGTCCACTTGGATTCATCTACGCCATACTTGGAATGCTCAGTTTTGCGGCTAGTATAGTCTGCATCCGAAGCTCTTGTATCGACGGAATAGACGCCTGGTAAGGATTGGGCGGAGCGAAGCGATTTTTGTTTACCATTTTTGTTTTAGGTCGGGATTCATTGGCCGAATGGGTGTAATGTTCTTCATGGGACTAGTTGCGCTTGCTTCGGCTGGATTTAATGGAGGATTGATTGTGTCAAACTCATATTTGTGGGCTGATATGTAAGTTGGCGTATTTTGTATCCTGCACGCTTCAAGCTTGGATACGTATTGGTTGTTGTGGATTAATTGCATGTATACGATCGATCTGCTCTCCTGGTTGTTGCACTTGTCATCCCGAGATAGCATTTTCTCGTCACTGATTGATCCTCTCTATCTTAGCCTGATGCGTGCATGATACCCAAACGGTTGATTCACCAGGTACATCTGGCCAATGGTATCGGGTGCATCCCAAGCCGTCGGTGTCCTTGCCCTCAACCGTGCGCTCATTTACCCCTCAACAGCAGTGGTTAACGTCATAGCGGCATCGAATTCGATAGTTGTCTTATTGCTTAATTGGGTCCTACTCGGACTTGTTCCTGGAACGCCAAAAATAATTGGTAAGAAATTTTCAGAAATTTTCCGCGAAATTATTCGGAGCGTATGTACGAAAGTTTTTTCGATATCTGTTGACTTGTCAGTTTTTGGTTTACTGTTCGATCTTATCATTTTTTCAGGTATGTTTTTTGTAATTGCTGGCGTATCTCTGATGACTTTATGGAAGCCGAAGGAGGTGAGAGGAGGTCAACTGGTTAACCTTCGATGAATCTTTCCTGCTTCAACCTTTGAGTTGCCTCTTATCTCGCACATACCTAAATAGACTCATAAAACAAGATTAATCTTTTGCGGAGGAGGGTATATTCATCGGTGATCTAAATTTATTTTCTTCAGGAGTCTTCGGATGATGTTGTGAAAGAGAAAGATTTAAAGCTCCCAAATGACTCGACGAACGGAAGCAGCTTTTGTGGTTCAGCCACAAGTAGCGGAGAAATTAGATGTTAAATAGTAGGCCGCGGGGATGGAACAAGGGTCAATGGGTTTAAGGCCGAGTGCTCTACCGTTAGGCCATTCAGGTACGCATGGAGCGACCGTATAGGAGCTCACTTTATTAATGCGCAGTGATGATGATGACGGAGCTTTCCGAGTGATACCTCGGTTGTCTTGAAAAGGTTGATATTTGTTACATTGCCGTGTGAGAGCATTTCAGAATGATCCTTCTGATGTCGTGGTGTTATTAATTGGTAATCTAGTTTTACCATGGGTACTAGTGATACGGAGGAGGAGGAGGGGATATGGAATGCAGATATTTTATGTAGTTCCAGGCGCCAGCATGGAGCTCCGTCGGTGTTCCTGAACGACGTCGTCTTAATGAGCTCGGTGAGCTAACGCGGAGATTAAACCTTGAATCTCCAAGGCAAGCGATTCCGTAACAAAATTTTCCTGCTTGATCGGGAGGAAAAAAGTGATTGAACACTACTTAATATCATATCGTATTATCGATTGCGTGATCGATTTCAGTGAGCTTTTTTCCTGGCATGGCGATCGAGGTGGCCCCCCAGGCAGTCCTTTGGTCTCTGGTGGCATGCTTTTCGTTCGGCGTGTCTAATTTTTTAATATCTTATTGCAACCAGCAAGAAGGAGCGAACCCGTGGGCGACAGTCGGTCAGAACTGGGCGTCTTGTGGAGTGTTGGCGATGATACCGGCGGTCTATTTGTGGTAGTAATGATGATGATGGGCAAGGGTTCTTTTAGGGAATCATATGGATAACATTCAGCAATTGATCCGATAGGTTCTATTGAGACATTGAGAAAATTATATATAGTTGATTAACAAATATATATTACTTTATTATTATCATTTTATTATATCACTTTGCATTATAATATTATATCACTTTATTATTATCGATTTTCTCTTCACGGAAGTACATATACTCATTTATCTGTTAATTGGTCATCAGAGGTTTTAAATGGTAAGATTTGCCATCTAATAATGTAATGATATAACTAATGATGATACTGTATAAATTTAACAACTAACATCACAGACCGTCTTGTATATCAGTGATAACTTTTAGTACTTTTTAATGCCTTCTTCGTGGCACGAAGTGTGTCATGAAGGAGGATCATTTACACCTCAACTGCTGAGTTGCTACTGCAGTCTCGATTCCAGCAGGCTTTTCCTGCTTTTCCTTTTTCCGCCGCCGCCGAAGCCGACGTTATATAGTCATTCATCGCCTTCAATGGTGATGATACCAAATATGGAGCAATGGTGATGAAACAATTCTTCCCTCTCGATAAATTGGACATTATTAGAAGATTTTCGGGCTTCGAACGAAAGGCGGCAGCTCATCGTCGGCGTCGTCGTCCAGTTGCCTGAGGCTCGTCTTTCACGAGTGCCATTGAGAGAACTTATCTTCACGGAGCTTCGAGATGTATTATATAAGATTAGGAATCTTATTAGGGTGGCGCCAAAGAAGAGACTCGTTATTTGTTTAATAATGCTGTCCGTTTTATTACTTTATTTTTAATACTAGTTTATCGCCCTTCAAATTGGACACCACAATTCCCAGGTTCAAATTTGGTACGATTTTCTACACCGATGAGGATGTCAGAATTTATCGACTCGGTGGAGCAAAGTTCTCATCCACGCTTAGTTTCACATCGAAAGCTCTAACAGTCGGACAAGGTACGTTGGTATTATTAAATCGATCACCCGGGCGAGCGCTTTCCGCTTACAGGTCTATGCATTGGGTTCTCGTTGTTGATGATTCAGCGGGCATTCGCAACTGATCCGGATTCGACAGGACCGTTGATGGCAGTATCGTCATCGGATATTATGGTATTAATGGGAGAGGGGTTTCAAGCGTTTTTTGTTGTTTTGATTTTCCCCATTTTGGGGAGAATTTGTTTGTCTCTTTCTTGCCGTTAAATTATCATACTCGAGCGCGAGAATCGGTGGTACTCGTAGAGTCCGTCCACCAGCAAGTTGGGTGCTATATTTACACTGTACAGAAAACAACTGTTGACGACGAGCCCTTCACCCGGGAGCGGAGGGTGTTATACCAGATCAAACGTTATGCAACAGCAAGAATCCTACATTTGATAATAAGTAGTTTATGAGTGGCATTCCATGATTAATATCTTGCGAAACGGCTAGCGTGTGAAGACAAGGCAAGCGAGAAATACGCCATAACGTGCATGCTGGAAGGTGTAGTACCACAGAGGGATGAGGGCTGAAATGCGATGTGTATTACGGTATAGCATGGCTAGTAGCCATGCTAGCACAATCGCCATTGGCTACCATTGGCTACCTGGTAGCCATTGGCTACCCAGCATACTCAGCACAATCGTCTGCACGCACACGTTGCGTGCGATGGGTGTATATCATCTGATCCAGTGTTATTACATCCAGTGGCCAGTTGGTCCAGTGGTGTCATTTTCTCCTTTCTGTTGATCCATCATTGTTTCATCCAGCAGTTTTGCCTTTGTCATCTCAGAATAGGAAAGCATCTCAAAGGTATTCGTCCAGTACCTTTGCATTCAACGTATACGTCCCACTTCAACTCAACAATTGTGGTTGAGCAATTTCGAAACTAGCTTTATAGTAAGTTACGACTTTATCAACTAAGACGATACGGCAATACACGTAATAAAGCTGACACGTATCAAAACATCAGGAAGAGCTGCTGTTGCAGCAGGGTGAATCCCATCGTAGGCGGCCTTTGGTGACGCGTAACGTTATGCGACCGCACTCGCACAAACGACGAGGCAAACTAACCTGAATTTTCGGTGACATGTAATCATTATATTTTGTATTTCTGTCAACTTGTGAAATTTTCGTAACTTTTTCTTTTTTTCTTTTTTTTCTTTTTTATTTTTCTTATTTTTTTATTTTTTTCAGGTGGTCGGAATAGCCTGTCATTTTCTGTATCATGAAAAACTGTCGTTGATGCAAGGGGTGGCAATTTTGATAGTTCTGACAGGTAGCGTTGAGGAAATGCAAGAATTAGCAAGATGAGCAAGATTTCCTGGTGTCAGGCTTGGTGGTTATGGCCGCGTTTGATTCTCGAGTGGGCCATCTGATTGGATTTTTCTATGCTATCTTTGGCATGCTTACTTTTGCTAGTAGTTTGCTCTTCATGCGGTATACCTGTATTGAGGGACAGGCTGCAATGTAATAGGGACTGCCGGACAGTGCAATGGACAAGGAGAGTTCTTGGCGATTTTGGAATGGGAAAATGTCCTAGAAAATGAGGGAGAACTTGCTCGCTCAGTTTGGAGGAGTTCACTGCAGTGCGGTCTACGTTCAAGGGGGAAATAATCTCCTATTTGTTTGGTTTAATTTTTTTCCGAAATTAATTAATTTTTTATCGTATGTTTGTTCCGAGAGGCGAAGGAGATTATCTAGTTGAGACTCTATTTTGTCATCAAATATATTTTCCAAAAATTCCGGAAATTTTCCCTCTCGAATCTCGCGTCCGCCGCATTAGGAAGGCATTTTCGGTGAGACTAGCTGAGTTTGGTTATTCTTCATAATCGATCACGTGATCGATTTTTTTCAGATCCCGCTTCACAGGCAGGTTGTTCACCATGCTTTTTATTGGAATTATTGCGCTTGTCTATGCGGCGAGACAAGGAGCTTCCGAGGCGCCTAAGGATTATGGATCGTTGTAATAGAGGAGGGATTTCACTGGCAATGCTGAAGCTGCCGATTGTGTCACGCGGGACTGGCGGCCAACTTGATTGAAAAGGGCAAGCCCCGTACTGTGTCGCCTATTGTATTTTTATTATTAAGTTAAATTATTTTTCCGTGAGGCCCCCTGTCGCCCGGGGAGCCATTTTGAGAATTGAAGATTAACTTTCTTGGGCGGTGGGTTGAGTACTTTGCGTTGATGTTTTTGGTTATTATTTAACCTAATAGATGGATTAATTTATTTACACCATAATACGGCTCAACAGTAGTTAGCTGTGCTTGGCTGGAGAATCGGTCTCCTCTACGTGAGGCCACGGGAGGGGTTCACATCATGGATTGGTGCAGAGTCCGACTTCTTTAAATGATTCCCTTTATAATTATTTAATTTTCATGAAAGTCTTACCAGTGCAACAAAGGTTGCGCTCCCCCTCCCTCGATTTGTCGGAGAGTGATGAAAGATAGTTGGCAATTTGTTCCATATTTCTGGTCAAAGTAGCAAATTAATTTATTTCGTTGACTTGGGTTATCAATCACATTTTATTTTGGTCGATCTGATGCGGATTCAAGTTGACTACATATTACTATAAAACTTACAGAAAATAATCTCAGCGAGGTTATATTCGATAAATGCTATTATTACCGACAACAGTGCGAGCGCTGGCCACGTTTGCGATTCAGTTGGAGCGTTTTTTCAGATATTTCTGGCCCAACGTGTCCGGTCTCGCGCAGTTCATCGGCGTGGCGGCTTTGAATGAAGCCGTGGCGTATCCTTGTACTGCTGTGGTCAATGTCATTGCGGCATCTAACTCTATTCTGGGATTAATATTTGCTTATATGTTCCTGGGGGCAGCTCCGGGAGCTACAAAGTTGATAGGTAATAGGAAGACGGCGGAGCGAAGCGATTCACGTTTTATATCTTCTGGAAGATTATTTTGGGAAAATTGCTAAGGGCTATTCTACAGTTTTTTGGATGATAGGCGGAGCGAAGCGATTCAGGAATATTTTTCTAATAATCGCAACGGGAGAAATGGATTCTTTTCGGGAAATCCCCAAGGCGACTTTTGTGTGATATGATATGGTTGATAATCGATCACGTGATCGATTTAGGTATGTTTACGGTGATCAGTGGAGTGATGCTCATCACTTTGTGGAAGCCGAAGGTTGTCGAGGAAGAAACAGGAAAAGAGAATCTTTTAAACGAGAGGCTTTTGGAATCGGCTGGCGGATAATTTACCTTCACAGTTACACGCTCATTACTGACTCATTTTGTGGCGCGTGACGGTTGTTGTTGTTGATTATTTTCCTAACGTAGTGATTATATCTAATCTAGTTCTCATACTTGCTCGTCGAGGTGGTGATATTCCCCCTGTAGCAGACCCTGTCATACCGATGTGTCGGATAATGAAAAAGTCGTTTGCCGCGGAGAGCTACATTTTTGATATTAAAAGATTTCTTGCTGGTTGGTGGTTTTGTGGCGCGCGGGAAAATGTGATGTGGAGCGAGATTTTTTTGATTGAATGGTCAGTATTATCAGTATCTCTTTCGTGAAGGTTTCGGTGGAACCGATTGTGTTTTGTTAACCTAATTCGTATGTTGCACGCTTCAGGCTAAGATTCCTCGATGTTGCAAATGGTCGAGCCCCTGAAGTCCTGCGGTAGACGCCGTTGCGTTCGTGAACTGCCGAAATCTGCCATATTGTTTTTGAAACGGTTGAGGAGAAAACCGTCGCGTCACTGCGCCACGAAAATCGGCGTGACACCGGCCCGTCTGCTGCATACTGGAGGAGTATCTCGGCGATCAACAAGAAGGAACTTTCTGAAAAGTTTCGGAAATTTTTCGGAAAATTCCGGAAAATTTTCATCTGGACGACTCGGAACGGCTGCCATTGGTCGGGCAGTGTCTTGCGGAATTGAAAGATACTCGAGAAAGGAGCTTGTGGGGGCGATTAATATTGTGGCGCGCGAGAAATTGCCGAATAAGATCTTACAGGAGATATTTTCGGCGTTGTTGCATGGACTTGGCGGTGACGCGCAGTTGCTGGCTCGGACATGTTTGGCTTTGGAGAGATGCGAACATTTGAGGGATCCTAGATTCGCGGAAATGTGCATCGAAGCTTTGGCGGTCCAGATGGAGGAATTAAACTGGTGGACGATTGAGGCGTATTGCTGTCTGGCGAGGATGCAACCGAGGTTGGTGGTTGGCAATGAGAAAATTGATACAAATGCGGAGATGATAGAAAAGATATTTGCAGCTGTGTGTGAGATGCACGCTTCAAGGTCGGATATTTTTGGAGAAATAATGATTGCGGCGGCGAAGTTGAATGCTCAACCGAGCGAGAGGGTTCAGCATTTATTGGCTGTGAAGGCTTCAGATGGAATTGGAAAGGTTGGATCGGTACGGAAATTGTTGCAGTTGGCGGACGCCACGCAGAGACAGGATCTGATCGATTATTGCTTGCTCCACGACATCGCGAAAGAGGCGACGAAATTTTTGGGAAAAATGGAAATTTTCCAACTGGTGCAAATTTTGGGAATTTTTGCGCGGTCGGAGGTCTTTGATGGAGAGTTCATGGACAAAGCGCGCGAGAGATTCTTGAATTTATTGGCGCGCGAGAAACCTGAAGTGACGGCGCAGCAATTGCTGGTAATGATGACGGTGGTGTCGAGGTTGAATACTTGCCTCGATCCGGAGCAGGAAATTTTGGACCTCTTGTGCGTGCGTGCAAAAAGATATGCATCGACGCTCAACGAAACGGCAACAACGCAATTACTGTTGGCGGTGCAGAAAAGACGGCCGATTCTCTCGAGTGCGGTCCGAGATCTTCTGGCGGCTGTGGGCGAGAGGAATCTTTCGGATTGGTCAGCGAGCAATTCGGCGACGGTTTTTTGTACATTATCGAAGTTGTCGAATTTTTCCGAAAAACTAGCGATTGGCTGTCTGAGGACGATCAAGAAGAAAGGGACAGGGAAACTTGCTGCTGCACAAATTCAGCAACTTTTGGCCGTCTTGAGTCATCACATGGAGGAGATACCAGAACCAATTATGAAATCGGTGAGTTATTTTTGGCCATCGAAAAATTCTTTTGGGGGGGAAGGTCTTTTCCTTGGAGAAGCCTCATTAATAAAAGTGAAATAAAAGTTGAGAAAATTTTCGTATATTTCGGGGAAAATCGTGTTTTTCATTATTTCCTTTATCTTGCAGAAATGTGTAAGTTGAAATTCCTCCATGGAAATTTTTGGAAACTTTGGAAATTTTTGGGAGTTTTTGGAAATTTTCGTAGGTATTTTCCTCTTTGAATTCTTCATGACGTTTCATGCGCGGGTTTGCTGAGGGAACGTTATTTCACAGAAGTTCCGTTTCTTATGATTACAGTAATTGTTAGCATGCACACTTCCAGACTGGAAGTTCCAGTATTGGTATTTCGATAACCTGTTCCCCCAGCAATTTTTCTGAATTTTCCAGGATTTTTCCCCATTTTTTCAGACTCTGAAGTCCTTATTGGAGAGTCTGTGCCGACCAGCTGTGATTGCCAGCTTGAACCAAGTGCAAATTGTGGCACTCTTGACGGCATTCTCAAAACTGAAGATTCGCCCAGAAACGGCCACGGGGGCGTTGATTCGAGCGCTTACGAATGATCCGGAATTTACGGAAGAAATAAAATTTCAGAAAAAAATATCGACGATCGGCGAAAGGAAATTCAGCGTGATGAAGATGGTTGAGTTTTTGACGGCCGAAAATCAACTGGATCCGGCGCACTGGACAAGTGTCTTGGCGGCGATTGAAGATTTGAAAATTTGGAATTCAACGACGGTGCACATTTGCTTGATTCTTCGATCATTGTTGCTCCACAACGGTCTTCATGGATTGAGGGCGATCCATTTAGCCCAAGCGATGAAGCCATTTTGCAATCGAGAGTGGCTGGATTTGGCGACCAACGAATTCGTCGGAGAAGTTGACGAGGAGGTCGAGCGGGCCTTGGAGCATTTGACGGAGGTTAACGGGCATCGCTTCGAATCCGGCGGAGAGAATATTTGGCTTGCCGAGTTCGGTCGAGCCTGCATTGGCGCCTTACAGCGGCACGAAGTGTATCTGATCAGCACGTGGAGTGTCCTGACGAGTGTGCGGGAAATCTGCGCAAAATTTTCGGAAATTGTGGAAATTTTGCCGCAGGAAAAAGCGTTCTTGCGGAGACTGGACGAGGTGGCCAGCGAGGAAGAAACAGAAAAAAATCGGGAAAAATTTATGGAAAAATAAAGCATGTTTCAGGAAAAAGCGTTTCAGGATGAGAAGGTTCCTATTTTTATAAATCAATGGTGGGGTGATGCGTTGAGGAAATGCAAGATTTCAAGATTTGACATGTCCGTAGAAGTGCTGCTCGCTGAGGAGGTTGTCGGGAATATCTTATCAAGTTCAACACTTTCGGTGAGGTCAAAAGATTCTCGTCGATGATGGAATAATTTTCAGGCGCGTGACGATTCTGGTGAGTCGATCAGTGCTGTGGATAGCATGTCAGGTAGGCAGAAAATTTCCGGAAATTTCTGTATTTGTTTCAGATTTCCCAGAAATTTTTTCGGCCTCGTCAGAATCTTCAACACCTCTTTCACAGGTGAGTTTCTTGAGAAGGACGATTCGAAAAAACCAGGAAAAATCTGGGAAAATATAAACGCTGCATTTTACAAGATTCTGGATCCGCACGCGGAGGAATTTTTTGTCTGCGAAATTAATCAGATAAGAAAATTCAGAAATCATTTTCTCAGAATTTGTCCGAATGTTTCCCCTTCATTTTTCGGATTGTCTTCAAACCTGGGCAATTACAGCGACGCAAATTTTTCCCTAAATTTTCTTCGTTTTCAGTTCATGGAGAATTTATCGGAAGGTCTAGCAGCCAATGCATGCCGAAGGTGAAGGACGGAAATTTGGGGAAAATACGGAAATTTTTCAGATATTCTTTCGGGTGCGATTTGAGGTCGGAAGAATCTTCGGGTGAGTTTTTTTATTTTTTTTCCCGAAAATTTTCGTCGTTTTTGCCAGTTTACGAAGTTGACACGATCTCTGATACATCCAAGGCGGCGGTGAGTTCATGGCTCGTATCGATCGCGTGATCGATTTGATTTCTTTCAGTTGGAGGATGATGTGAATTTCGAATTTGCTGTTGATTGCGTTTCCTCGGCGTGTTTTTTCCACGAGTAAGCGAGAGGTCGCCGGTTCGATTCCCAAGGACGTCATTTTCATACATTTGTTGTGTTTACTTGGTTTGCTTTTTTCAGCTTTGAGATTGAGAGTGTTATATCGGACTTGGAAGGTAAGCAAATCGATCGAGCGATCGATTTAACTCAGCGTTTCCCCAACACAGGTTATATGGAAATTGAAGAAGTTACCGAGGAGCTGGTGAGGAACGAACTTGCGTTTGTCGGGTTCGGAAAGAAGCGCTCTCCCGGTTCAGCTATATCAATTGTACGAAGCTACGTTTAAGGGGGTTGGCGAAATGGAAGAGAAAATGGAGTTACCGCTGGAGCGTGAACGATTAAACGTGAGTCTAATCGGAATATTTTACCCAGTTTAAAACGTTCTGTTCAGTTCGCCTTGATTCAAGAATCTTTCTTATCAGCTTTCGGAATTCCACCGAACGCAGACGGGAATGACGACGTCCCCATAGTTAGGTAGGCCAATATGAAAATGTAAAACATGAAATGCTTCGCTCCGCTAAGCTATGGAAGTCCCAAACGGCAATCGGCGACGGCAATTAGGAGTAAAAAAATGATTCCTGTCATCGCTTCAACTGGTGTGGCGGATTTGAGGCATTTTACGGCAAACAATGAAAGTAAGAAAAGTTGCATTTTTCCGTTGTCTTTGAAATTCGTAAAAATTCTGGAAAATAAATGTCAAGTTCCCAAAATTTTCTTGGGTTTTAGAACCACATTTCTTGCGCGCCACAGAATTCCGGTTGATGAATCGTCGCGTAAACTTCGAACTTAGTGTGGTTTAAAAGATGAAGAAATTTCGCGATTTTCTTCATTCGGGAAAAAACCGGAAAAATTAAACTTTTCCAACTAATGAAATTTGCTACAACTTCGATAAAGCTGATCAAACTTTCAGCTGGATGAGGTTGCCACTTTAGTACAAAAATTTACACGGAAATTTTCTGTTGAAATTCTTCCCGAAATTTTCCCTAAAATTTTTCGTTAAAAAATTTCTTTTTTGGGGGAAAAATGCCGCGTTATACACTTCGTCATCGTCATTCCCTTGTCGAGTCGCCAGCTGAGGAAATTAATTCTGTTAATTTCACTTCTCCGATTTTCTTGCGCGCCCCAAATTAGGAGATGCAAGTGCCCGAACCATGATGAGGGAAGAAATTGCTGGACTGGAGATGAAAATCTCGGGAATGCGAACGAGGTAGGAATGGTAAATTTTGGGGGAAAAATCTAAAAATTCTGGGAAAAACGGAAAATTTTATCTGATTCAGAAAAGTAAAGAAGCTTTCATGTCATCGAAAAAGGAATTGCGCTCAATTCGCAGCAATTAAATTAAAATTTCGCCGAAATTTTTCTGATTTCTTCATTTTTCCTCGATTTTTTTCCATTGCATTCTAGTCTGCTTGAGTTGCACCGATAATCTTCGGAAAAAATCAGAAAGATTTCGGAATCTTTTCGAGAATCCTCAAAACAGGTTGAAAGGTCTCCTGGAGGCAAAACAAGAGAGAATCTCACCGAAGCGAGAGCAGTAAGCGGGGTTGTAATTAGCGCGCGCCCGATTGATCGATTTCAGTGTCGATGAGATTGACGACGAGCTTATGAAGTCGAAGTTGTGGATGAGAAATGCTCGTGATGTGTTGCAACGGTAAGAAGCTTTTTGTGGGAAAATCTTCCGCGTGCGGTTCCGGAATCTCATCGGAAAAAATTTCCCTCTTTTTGAATTTTTCCTGTCAGGCATGAAAAACTATGGAGGGAAGTGCGGGAGTTGGAGGCTGCGAATTTGATGGAGTCGTCTGCGTTCAAGAATGTTCTAGCGATAGGTCAGTCGCTATTCCTTGAAGAAGTTTGGGAAATTTTCGGAAATTTTGGGGAAGTTTTCGAAAGAGTTTCTGAGAAATTATTCGACTAACCAGTATTATTGGAAATTCGGAAAATTTTTCTTGATAAAAGTTCGGCCAGAAATACGAATTTTCGGAAATTTTTTATCAGTCATTGGATTTGTCGGTAAAAAATTGCACGCGGGTTCGAAGGGAGGGACAATTATGAGCTCTACAGTAGGTATTTTAAAAAACCAATTTTGAAAAAAATTTGCAAGTAAATTTTCAATTACGAATATTCCAAAAGAAATTCCGGAAAATAATTTTCTTGTAAATTTTCTGTTATTTTGTTGTTTTAACAGAGACTGCGCGATTGAAGCGTCTTGTAAAGGAAAAAGAGGACTTGGTCACGTTGATTTATTTCCAACGGGACGAACATAGTCAATTCCTAAACTGGATCAAGCATGTTAAGAAACGGAATTTGAGTGAGTTAATATTGCGGCGGGGAGGATCGAACCTGCGTGGTTTGTAGAGGCGAGAGATGACCTTGAAGAGCGCTTGAGAAAGATAAGGAAGCGCTATGTGAGAATGGGACGTGAGAATCTTGCAATCTTGCTCTCACTTGCATTCTCTCAACGTGTAGATTCGTTGAAATTGCCGGGGAAGATGAGCAAGAAAGCGAGCGAGAAAGTGAAGGCGGAGACTAAACAACATGTTGAAAGAATTAATCGATTTCCGCGACAATTGTAAGCCAAAAAACGAGAAAATTTTCGTTTTTTGACGGTGAGGGAAATTATATTTTTCCTGTACTTTGACGTTATTGCTATCAGTTAGACTTTTCGATATTATTGATATTTAGGAAGATGGCAAGTAGCTGGGGTTGAATGTTGATTTGTGGGGTGAAGATGAATGATATGATTTTCTTGCTCTCAGTGAAAATTTATCGTGGTAAATTTTTCAGGCAGGTTTATGTCCGTTAGGGCCCCCTAGAGATGGAGTCGATTACTAATCGATGATTGGAGATTAATTTCTCGAATTAGAATACTGATTGATTGGAAATGAACTAATTCGAAGTCAATCGTTTTTGGTTCTTCCAGTCTTGTCTCAGTTCAATACAATAATATTAACGATGTCATTTCCGTTTGATACCTTCCCAGACGGGTTTAGCAGTGGAATTGGACGAAGGATACTAATAATAATTTTGGACTTGGGATTATGCTATAATTCGTAACTTATTTAATTAGTTCAAGTTGTTATTTTGGTTTAGTTGGTGCAGATATCTTAGGTTGAAGCATGCACGGTTCAGTATGGGTCAACTCAGATACGCTCCTATACCAGTATTCAGAAGAGATCCATAGACTTAAAACTTTCTGGGTGTGGTGTAAACAGTCCTCTAATATATCCAATTGGGTCTGGAACTGTTTCGCGCGCCACGAAAATCTTCGTTGTCACTGACAACTTGTCAGCCACAAGCGTGTCGCTGGGCGAGGTTGAGTGGATTTCATTATGTAAGCTTTAGTGGTATTATACTCAACTTAAACACTTAAGAGATACTTTAGAGTAGCTGGACGGCAAGAAACGGAGGAGGAATCCTTCTCCGCTTAGTCATCCTCCTGGAGAATGACTTCCGATTAGTTATCGATTATAATCTGAATGGATTTTCAAAACATATCTTAATTCAGCAACGCTTATTCATTCGATGAGCCCTGTAACAGGGCCCCTGTTTATTGCGCGAGTTGGTGTTGAAGGCGTATCTTAGGTTGGCGGGGTTAGATCCTCCATAGGTTGCACACTAGTGAGATAATTCAGGAACCCAGTTGGACACAGAATTTGACACAGCTTCGTTAGTCGACTTGTTTTGTGAACATTTCTGGTGGCTCCACAGATGAGCTTATCGAATGGCTAGAGATATATCAACTGCTGAGTTATAACGTTACTCTTCGTATAATAGTATGCGTGCGTTTTGGTGGCACTACTGAAGCGAGAATAATACTCAAAGTGGTTGCACTAATGAAGAAATTACGGGGGTCCAGAATTATAACGTCTCACTGTTTCTGGAATTAATCTGATTAATAGATATGAATTTATCAGATTTATTATTATTCTTATCAGTATATATTAGTAACTTCTTTTTCGTGGTTATATGTCTTCAAATATGGCAATGTTATGGATTGTTGTGACCCCATGGAACTCGACATTGAATGATAAAGTTGGAAGAAATTATAAAATTGCAATTGATCGCAACACTGCTAAGTATCTAGCACAGCGTAACATAAGCTAAAGATACCTGCTAGTGATTTGCTAATTGAGACAACACTACACTGGATGAAATAGGGAAGGAATGCCTATTAATGATCCAGTAATTACTCGATAGAGCTGCATCATCTTCATAGTCTTAGCTTAGCTCCTATCTTCTCCCATCGGGACAGACCCATTGTGTGCTACAGAGGATTGGTACAGCGACAAGGATGCGTTAGCGTCCTGCATATCTGAGGGAAAGGTCGCACAAAAGGAGACACAATAATATATATTTTAATACAGTTGTAGGAGCGCGAACGTGAGAGACTCTTTCACGTTGGATGGACTCTCTCCCTGAGGGTCGAGGAACTCATGAACGTTGGAACTAATGAGAAGAGACACGTCCCAGTCGTTAGTGCTGTTGAGATTTGGCGCCTCTTCATTATCAGTGATGAAGCTTGGTGATGTATTGTTAATGATTGATTTGATTAATGCTTATCAACACCTTCATGTTGCTTAATCCTTCCTTGTCATCAAATTGGCTTGAGTTTATTAGTTTAAAGGGGGTCATCTACTCCCACGAAAATATATCAAAAAGAGTTCTTAATGTAGATAGAATGGCGATGTGTTCCAAGACATCGAATGCATTACTTCTGGGGCAGCTCATTTCCTGTAAAAACAAACTCTTTGCGAACTTTCCAATCGAAAAACACTTTTCAAATTGCAGGTGACGACAACCGAATTGTGAGACGTCCCTCGGCCGACCTCAATTTGCCACTTGGTTCTCGGTGCTGACTGATGTGAAAATCGACCGTTGAGGGTTGTCCTTGAAATGTTAGTAGTGGTGAAAGAGGCACCTGTAATTGAGTGAAAATCGACGTTCTCACCGTTTTCGTATTTGGTGGTCGTCGGTAGAATTTTTATCCAGAAAAGTGTATAAATGACATCGTCTGGAACTGTGAGGAAACGCATAAAAAATGAGATAGATAAGGTAAGGGCTGGAGAAGTGGTGAAGAGGCTACCAAAACTGATACTGTTTTATTCTTACCTTCAAAGAGCGCTTTTTCAGGTGGAGCCGACTTTATCAAGTGACGTCGACGACGATGTTATGGCTAGAAACGAGCGGACGGTTCGCAGGCGTCTATCGAGTCTTTCTGAAACCGATATCAAGCAGAAGCGTGATGAAGATGATGGCGGCTATTGCTCGTCCTACTTTTTACGCCTCCTAGCGCTCGCGTGTGTAGTTCTTTTTGTCATGGGAATTGCGAGGTTTGTTCTGAGGAAGATGAGATTGGCGTATCTTTTGTATTATAAAGATGATTTCGAATCATGATGAGTCCTTTGGATTTCATTCCACCTTATTGCTTGTTTGTTGGCATTGTCAATTAAAGATCAGCAACGTCGTTAACCTAAGTCATCTTTGAAGGGGGGTCTCTGGACAGCTATTCCCGTACAATACGGCTGCTGTCTTGAACTCCAGGCTATATCACTGGACCTACAGGGATGTCCAGCGATGTTGAATGAAGAAGAGTGAAGCAAGTGTTAATCAACTGAAGGGGAAGGGTCTGAGCTATTAAGCTTGATTAAGTCAACGATACGCCGGTCTACGGTCATCCTGAAGTCGATAAGTCTTCATAACTTCTGTGTACATATATGGGAAGTAGCAAACTAATGAACAAAGGGAGCACAACAGTACAAGATAGGAATCTATTTAATAAATAGATCAATCAGTCGACCTGTATAATAGTACCAATCGTCAAGGCAACTGAGCACGAAGGCATTGCCAGCTGGGACAACCGATTTGGGTGAATCTTGAGCTCTTGCGCAGACTTGTGTTTCCTCAACGGTATTCTGCGGCGCCCAGTGAATTTAGTTGTGTGTATGCAGTTGAAATCAATCAGGGAGGGGGATACTGAAGAGAATCTTTTCAGTCTGTGAAAAGCATTAATCAACCTTATCGTGGGCTGACGGGTTCTCAGAACTGCATGGTATCTAAACTTGAAGCGTGCAAGATACGAAATATGTCAAGCATCTGGAAGTTTCCCTTTCTCCACCATGAGCGCTCAGGGAATGCCCCCGCATTTGCTGGCCCTCTTCTGCCCGAGGCCGCCGCAAGCTTACGAGAAGCCGCAAATCCGGAAGGCTCCTGTGACTGCTCGTCATTTGACTGGTAAGTGAATCAACCTTCTTTTGATCATGCGTGCTTCCACCTTGGATACTGGGGGATAGTAGGCTGATATGCTTGTTTTTGATGTATTATTCTTTATGTTCCACATGCTTAAACCTGGGGGCCTCTGAGATAGTTTCAACTGAAATTCATAACTTGACCTCTCTAGTATCATGCACGCTTAAAGCTAAGATGTCCCATTCAGGTTTAACCGACTTCGTGGAGTACTTCGAGGACGGTGAGCCACCGGAGCGAACACACAATGAAACTCCTTTGGAGAGGAAGAAACGGAAAGTCAAGGAGAAAAAGGAAAAGTAATAATAACCGTCGGGGGATTCGAACCGGCGACCACTCGGATATAAATATGAAATTAGTTGGATATAGTGGCGCCCCTCTCCGTCAAGTCGGAGGTTACACCGTGCTTCAGTGTCCCATAAAAGATTCCTGAAATCGCAGTGGTAGAAAGATTGAAATATCTTAATTCTCTTCACGCAACAATGGCCTAGTAAACCCCATGAAAATGAGTTATTTGAAAATTTGGAAAGATGCTCGGGAGGACAGTCCGCAGAACTATGGTTGATTTGTGCGGTGAAGAGTTTGGTGAGAAAGGGTCGATGACAAATCTTCGAGATCGAAGACTAATACTTCAAAAATGTGGTCGCTTAAAATCATAATGTGTATCATTTTCTGTTGGAGCGTTCTGTTATTATTACCGTTGAATTCCTTCATTTACTCCATTCGGAGATTCGCCGGGTGTATTGTTCGTACTGGGTATGCAAGCTTTCTTGATTCCTTCCTTCCTTCCGAGCGTTTAGAGGTTTCAGTGCACACTCTGGCCAGTCGTCCCCGAATTAACTGGGTCAACTCCGTTAACCTGTATCCATTGAGAGGAGAAATTGTTCTTCGCGGTTCACCTGCATCTCCTCTTTGATTTATAGTCCAATGAATTCCCCTTCGTTTCCTGAGGGAGGTAGTGGAATTTATGCAACGTGCAGATTGGTTATTCATTTTTCATTTGCGGCGTATTAATTTATTTTCTGAGAATCGGAGGAAGCTCAGCTTCGGGTGTCGGGTGGACATGTAACATTGATATTAGCAATCTAAATACTGATATCTGAGCTTGAAGCGTGCATTTGGTGGTCGAGGTTGAAGGTTGCATTTGATATATTGAAAGATATTACTTGTCAGTTACGAGGAGCTTATTAAACGTCTACGAGATGACTATAAGCCTCAGGATAACGATAAAGTAGCGCCGTCGGTGGGAAGAAGACTAGCAATACCGCCGTTAACAGTTTCCATATATAAATTTATATAAATAAATTTCCATACATTATTTTTTTTAATTTTTTTATAGTGCGAAGAATATCTTCAAATTCTTTATAGTGCGGAGAGTATCTTTAAAGTCCTTATAGTGCGAAGAATATCTTTGAATTCTTTATAGTGCGGAGAGTATCTTTAAAGTCTTTATAGTGCGAAGAATATCTTTAAATTCTTTACAATTCGCAAGAGTATCTTTTTCAGGTATCTGGAGATCCATTTAAAACTCTATTTGTCGCTAGAGTGGCCTATGAGACGACCGAGAAGCAATTGGAACGTATCTTTGGAGAATATGGACCAATACGAAAGGTGAGGGAATCTTTACAGTGCGAAAAGATAACTTGGGAATCTTTACAGTGCGAAAAGATAACTTGGGAATCTTTACAGTGCGAAAAGATACCTTGGGAATCTTTACAGTGCGAAAAGATACCTTGGGAATCTTTACAGTGCGAAAAGATACCTTGGGAATCTTCACAGTGCGAAAAGATACCTCGAAGGTTCGGGTGGAAATACCTGCAGCTACTGACGCAGCTGTCGAATAGTTATCGTAATTAATATCTTTTAATCATTTGCTATATGAGATGCTCTATTATTCAATTTCGTGGCGCGCGGTAATGTGAGTTGCCAGGTGACCATTATACATGATTTGGATGGGAGAAGCCGAGGATATGCTTTTATTGAATTTGACAGCGAAAGCAGCTTGAAACAGGCATACAAGAATGTAATAAAGTCACGCGCCACGAAATTGTATCCTATTAAACCGACTGTAGGCTGACGGTATTAAAATTGACGGTCGTCGAGTGTTGGTTGATGTCGAGCGCGGCAGAACCGTCTCGGGGTGGATTCCAAGAAGGATGGGAGGAGGAAGAGGAAGCGGAAGGTTATAATGGGAGGGGTTTGAAATATTCCCATTTAGACTTGGATTAAAAGTATGAAATAACCGGTGAAAAAGGTAGTTTCCGAAAATACAGTTTTCGTTGTTTGAAGCTCGAAGCTGACATTCGGAATTTTTCGTTTTTTGCGGAATGTGGAAGCATTTCGTGAGATGCGATGGAGTTGATGTTAATTTATGGAAGATGACAATTGGAATTCTATAGATTTTATTAACAATCTTAAATCAAAAGAGTATTGTTGGAAAGATTTGTGGAATCAATCACGATGGTCCGTAATCGACCTCCCCTCGGTGCGAGGTATCTTTTTTGCGAAATCTGTTGACTACCGGGGAGATCGGCTCTTTGCGGTGCAATTGGCAATTGCACTGTAAAGAGTCGACCTTTTGGCCATTTGACCGCTCGTGCCAATTGCATCTCTAAGTGGCGTTGGGTTGGATAATATTGCTCTTTGGGAGGAGAAAAGGGGCAGTCGGCAATTTTCATGGGAAAAGATTATCTCTATGATGGGGTTGAATATTTAGTATTGTTCATAGGGTGTTCTTTCATGAAAATGAATTATATAATTTTTGTAATAAATGATTTATATAATCTAATATAAGTTATATTAGTCGCGCGCAGATGTGTTGTTTAGGATCGCAAAGCCAAAGTCGAAGAAGGGTCCTCAGAGTTCTATTGGAGTGCCTCCTAGTGCCTTCGGTCCACCTGCTGCTGAATGGGAGCAAGGATATCACAGTCATCCGAGGATGTCGAGCTGGGGTAAAGGAAAAGGAGGATATGATGACGGTTATGGAAAGGGGAAGGGGAAGGGAGGGCCACCGAGGTGGGGAATGGACGATTTTGGAAAGGGAGGAGGCGGCAGCAGTCGTGGAAAGGGGTAAGGTCAGGGGAGGTTGAAGTGTGCATTTAATGGAGACTAAAGATATGTTGAGTGGGAATATTCATTCTTAGTGAGGTTGAAGCGTGCATTTAATGGAGAGGAAAGATATGTTGAATGGGAAAATTCATTTTTTGATGAGGTTGAAGCGTGCATTTCAGTCTGTAGTAAGATATTTATATCATTTCTTTGTCCAGGTATGGTGCACCGCCACCATACGAATCCAGTTGGGGTAAAGGTAAAGGCAAAGGCTCGAGGTGAGAGCAAATCTCGGTAATCTTGCTAAATCTTGCATTTCCTCAACGCTTAGATATGATGAGGGCCCACCGCCACATAGGCAATTTGACGAGTTCGGCCCGCGTCTCAGAGACCGTGATCGTGATCGAGCAAGAGCGAGAGATGATGGTGAATCTCGGTAAACATGGGAATGGGAATCATGCAATCTTGCTCTGACTTGCATTTCCTCAACGGATTTGTTTAGTCGTGACCGTGATCGTGATCGCGAGCGGAGAGATTCGAGAAGAGAACGATCGAGAAGTCGCGAGAGGCGTCATCATCGACATCATAGAGATGAGGAATAGTTGATTGAAAGTTCGGTGCTTCTTAAAGGAGTGGGTGTTGAGTTTGTCAGTGAAGCTATGGAGTATCATGCACGCTTCGAGCTAAGATACTTGGGGGTGCTTGTGAATGGTCAGAGTGACTTGGAGGAAGTTAAAGGGGTTTTTGGGTATCTCGCAGGCTTCAAGCTAAGATACTCATCTTGAACAGTAGAGATTCTCGCGGAGATTGCATGGCACGAGACTGGTATCATTAGTGGTGCTCCGGCGTAACAAAATGGAAATTTTGTGAAATTTAGTTGCTATTTTTTAATGGTGGAAGCTCTCTCGAATGAGTTGTGGGCGCAGGTGTTCAGTTTTCTCGACGAGGCTGAAATGTAAGCAGAAAATTTCGGAAAATTTCCAAAAATGAAATAAAAGAATGTAAGCGGAAAATTTTGGATATTTTACGAAAATCAGCGAACGTCAAAAGAACTGCAAAATATTTGGAGGTCTCGTGAAGATTATCCCCCTCACTGCAGATAGACGACGAGATACACTCCAGCCATTCTCAGGTCGAAAAATAAACTGCACATCAATATTTACCGAAATTTCCGGAACAATCGGAAATTACGGAACGCCATTTGGAAGCATTTGGCAGTGTTTTTGGGAGAACAGTAAAATAACAAATATTACTTGACTCGCCGCCCCACCTCCGACGTAGTCCGTTCTGCACCACTCTGTTTGGTGTAATAGTATTTGATCTCTCAAAGATATTTTCTAGGTTCACCAGAGTCCCCCCGACCTGCCATAAGCTTTGCGGTAGGTTGATACTAAAGGTGAATTGTGATTCAATTTTCAGGGGCGGTGAGAGATTCTATCGAAACTGTTATTTTAGACGCCTCAGGAGCTGCAGCCGATGCTCCGGGAACATTATCTCGGTAGGGAAAAATCGGAAAATTTTTCCGATTTTTCTGGGTTTTTTCACCAAATCGATAGGGGGGAATTTGGTTAAATCCTCAATAACCGTAATCGATCACTCGCAGGCATTTCAACAAAAAACACATAAAAGCTTTTTTTTGTGAATTTTTTGACACGAAAATATGTCAGAGGATTCGACTTGTGAAAGAGACTTGTGGAGAAGACTACAGTAGCGCTCCAAAATCCAAGTCTTTCCTGTTAGTTTTTTTCCTAATTTTCTTCCGTGAATTTCCCCAACTTCCCGCAGGTATATGATTGGCATCGACCCATGCATGTTTCCAAGAGCTCTATCGGGTACCCTATCTTGCCAGGCGTATAATGAAATATTTGACGATAAAACAAATTTGGTAAATAAAGTTAGGCGGAGCGAAGCGATTCATGAATTATATTTTCAAGTTGACTGATTCCAACTTGTGCAGTTTTAGAAGACTCGTCGATTACGCGAACTTGAGAAGCTTGACGATACGGAATGTGGTAAGGAGAGTATCTTAGGTTGATACTGGTATGATACAAAATAGGTTGTTTTCAGAGAGGTCGAGATTGTTGGATGAGGATTGTTGAGCCGCTTCGGCGGGCCACTCGAAGTCGAGTTCGGAACGTTCTTTTCGAGCGCTGCATTATGGACCCGATTTTTGTACATGTAAGGCAGTAAATTTACCAAAAAAAACAAGAAAATTTTCTGAAATCGGAAGCCAGCGAAAAATTTGGTGACGCTGATGGAGGGCGATTCGCCATTTCTCATTTGTTGAAATCAGCACAGATGGAATTCGATGATGAATCCGGTAAAATTTATGAGAGCTCATAACTTTCTATTTGAGGGAGAATTTCCAGTGGTATCCTAGGTTGAAGCATGCGAGATAATTCAAAGGTCCTTTCAGTTCTTATCATCAATCCTGCCTCACTTCATCGATCTCCGAGTTCTTCGCTTTGAACAATGCATATTTTTCCCGTCGACGATGAGGAACTCATACCTTTCCCGATTGTGGCACAGTAAGTTGAACGTGTTGTTAGGGAGTAAAAATGCCGCGATGACTTTTTGCCTCTGAATTTCCGAAACACGAAACAAACCTATTCGGAAGCAGTGAAATTGATCGAACTCTGAAGCCACCAGATTAGGTTAAAATATCATTTGCTCTAACCCCACATGCCACTGTTGCATCGCTGTGATGACGCGGGACCCTGGCGGTAAGAGGCAACCGAATGACCCTTGCAGAAAGAACTGCGCTGCGAATAGGAAAAATAAATCCTCCAAGTTGAACCTCGTAGGCGATGATTCACTTCAATCTAATCGATCAACCGTTTCGCATTTTTCCAGCCGATACGATTCTCCGAACATAGCGAGTAGTCTGGTAAAGTCTTGCTGTATTCCGTATCTAGGCGGCTCATTGGGGTATCCTCATGAACCTCACACGACAGTGGTGACACTGCTGCTGCTGCTGCTGCTGCTCTGTGGTGGGACATTCGAACACTTTTAGTTGCAGGTCAAGATGGTAGAGTGCCGGCCAGGAAACGATCGCACTGCATCATGACGAACGATCGAATTTACGTCGGAAAATACTCAGATGCTTTCTTACGACTTATAAATGCGATTGGACGAACTGGAAGAAAGTTGGAGAACTTGGTGAGAATCTTGAAATCTTGGTCAATCTTGCATTTTCTTAACGCAGGTTATTTCGGAATGTCATATTGGCGCGATGCAAAAAATGGATTCAGAGTCGACGACAAAACTAGGCAATCGCCGGTTGAGCTCGGGAAATCCGTGCCTCGATTTTGTGACAGATCTCGGTGAGTAACCGAAACGGTCGATCGATTTGGCGTATCTTTTATTTTTAGAAAGTCAAGCTCGACCTCCTGAGAAGATCCCCTTCCGATTTTTGGACGGAGTTGCATTTAACCTTACACAGACATGTGCAAGACTGCGGGTATGGCGGTTTGTAAAGAGCGCTCGCCCAGTTGATCGATTTGGATATCTTCAGAATCTGAAGCGACTTGAACTCGATGAGAATTTCCTTTTCGATGCCGGCGTATATTCGATCGCGCAATCGATTTCGTGTGGAGATTTTCCGGTGCTGGAGACACTGAGTTTGATGGGAAATTACATCTCGACCTTTGGGTAGGTAATCTTGCGATCTTGTTGAATCTTGTATTTCCTCAACGTAGATTTATCACTTTACTATTCGCGTTGAAGAATCGGAGGAAAATCACTGAGGTTGATTTGAGCGACAATCAGATTAATTTTGTGGCGCGCGTGAAAGAAGATGAGGAGGTTAGTGTCGAATAGAAGTGACGGTTGATACGGGAAAAATCGATCAGGCGATCGATTTGGATGTTCCCGCGATGATGCTGGCTTTCGTGAAACTCTGGGTTGGATCTTCATCAGAAAATTTCCATATCGCTCTTGCCGGCAATCAGCCATGCAAAAGCGTAGAAGATAAGATGGCGAAAGCAGTACAGGAGCTGGAGGAATCAAAGGTTGAAGCGTGCAAGATACAAAATAAGTTGAGACGCTCAGGCTACCCGAGGAGTATTAGATTTCCAACAACGATCGGTCCGTTCACCTTCGAATAGTTGTTTCCAAGACCATGATGATGGAGATGAAGCGGAAGAAGATTCTGGTAAGTCTTTGAGATATCCAAATTCTACCGGGTGCGGTTTTTGGTGGCTCTTCTCGCTTTCTAATAGGAGAAGGCTTCAACAACGAGTCAGTCAGGAACCTTGTTATCGGTTCCGAGTTCACTGGGTAGATGTTTCAACTTTTGAACCGTTGCTCGAAAGGCTGATGCAAAGAAGTATAGCAACAGGCTTATAGCCTCCAGCGACACTCTGCCAGTTCCATGTGCTGGTATGGTAACTAATAACATCCACTGTTCCATAATCTTCATTTTACTTCATATCATCACGCTTTAGATTCCACTTCGTACCACCGCCTTGCAAGTGCTATGGTTGTCGGTCAGGTTCGATGGTAGTTGGTTCCGGCTCGGGCGGGATATCATCTCAAGGTGCTGTGGGAACGCCGGCCGATCTTAGCAGCTTGGATGATGATGATGATGATGAGGAGGAGGAGGAGGAAGACGAAGAAGACGATGACTATATGAATGCGGTAAACCGATTACGTGATCGATTTTATCAGCGTTTCTTCCTAGGGCCTTCAGATTGGGCTGACATCGCTAGCTGGTGGAGACGAGAGAGCTGCGTCGAAGCGGTATGCTGAGCTCTTTCGTATCCTGCAAGCTTCAACCTCGGATATCTGTCAGGCCTCGGCGGCGAGATGGAATATTGGAGGTGACGGAGAGTGAAGTTGAGCGAGAGGCAAGTGAAATGCGAGAGATAATGAGACGGTACAAACTTGACCGCGCGCATTGAAATTCGAAATGAATTTTAGCAATCCTATCTGGCGACTTCAAAACGAAGAGTTTGGAAGTGACGATGAAGATGATGGGGAATTCGATCCGAATGGTGAAGAATCTGACCAGGATGATGCATTATCAGGATTGGTGAGATATTTTAGGCACCCACCTCCTCATTACATTAATATATTACTTTCATGCCACCTTGTGACATTTATTTATTACTTTTATTTATTTTTTTCATTTTTATGCCACCCGGTCACTTTATGTAGGTATCCGAAACTGAAGACTTCCTATGAAAATTTCTCACTTGTTGTTGTTGTGTTTAATCAAGTCATTAACTACCAATCAAAACACTCATCATTCGAGGCTGTTCCAAAAGTGAACTCGCTGTAATGCACCACAACCGCACCGGACGGACAATATACAGTATTGAGTAGCAGAGCCGCATGGGGGAGTGTTCCTAGTGCGTTCCGAATGGCAATATACTCCTGGACCGATAGGAAACATCAAATACATTCCTTCTGAACCTAGCGTCATCATATGCTGCTCTATCACCTGAAATTATCTTCTTCAAAAACCAGCCCGAATTTTCTCCAACAAGATTTCCTCGTCTCACGAGCTTCAGGAGCAACGGCAAGAAATCCGTTCATCGTCATTTATGGAGAATTGTGACCTTTCCGTGAAACCCGAGAAATATAGTGGAAAACCGAGTTCTTACGCAATCGTAAACCTTTGGTTGGCTTGTAGATGTTACTTGTCAATGACAAGTTGAGATAAAGAGATAACCTCGACTATTTTATAGCAAGCACTACAGACAGTACCATTGAAAATAAGCGAGCTACTCGAAGTAGTGTTGCACTACCTCAAAATGCAACAGACAATAGCATCTTTCTCGTACTTGGATTTCAAAACTATGACTGTTACACACACCGTTACCCTCCACCGCGATCAGAAATATACGGAAGCATTCAGCGACTAATTGTATATGTGAGGTGAAGTTAGGCCATGCTCGGTGGGAGTTTAATGCTGAACAACTGATAGGGTTGATGATGAGAAGGTGGGCTACAGAATGGCTGCGGCGGGAGCCTCCTCTCATGTGCGGGACTGCCACGTGTTAAGATATTTCTATGCGAACCATAACGAGAATAAAACACTGTAGTGGAGTGGTTTGGAGGTTCGCTTGAAAGAAAGACGAACACAATTGAGAAAATGTAGACAAGAGTAAGCCGTTTTCGCAACATTTTAACATGGACGCATCTTATTCGTATGATAACAATGTGATGCCCGGTTTGAGGAGTGCGGTTCATTCTCACAAACAATGATAGTATCCCTCGAGTTCTGAGGCCGTCTATACGAAGCTTGCTTAAAACTCGGTATCTCTTCAAACGAGTGGGAGCGAGCTCAGCGAGTTCAAAGCCGACCTCCAAACTCGAATGGATTCGAAGTAAAAGTCGGCTTCGATACCAAATATAATAGAATGCCCAGCTTCCGAGGACCTAGAGAGGTTAAACTTGTTGTAGGGGTTCATGAGCGTTTTCTACGAAAGGATTTTAAAGCATCTGGGCAAACGTTTTGATTATGTTAGTGAAAAATCGAGTGGCACACGGTGTGCCGCACACCCCGCCTCTGGTCTAGAAGCTCTGTGGTATCGCTAATGGCCTAACATGCCAGTAACACACGAGCTTATTATTGAAGGAGCGCTAGAGTATACCTCGTATTGCTATATGTGTGAGAAAAACATGACAGGGGTGGGCGAAGTGTCTCAGGCGCTAAGGGCAGGCATCGTTTGAGAAGATGGGCAATAGGAATCATATTATAGGATTACACCAGAGTACAGATTCTGTAGTAGTATACCTCAACCCTCTGACGCCTTCAACTTGAGCTCCCGATAAGGCACGCTGCAAGAAAGTTATCAAGATGAGTCGGGCCAGCCTTACTGGCATTAGGGGGCACGAATTGTTATGCAAGGCTCGACAAGAAGTAGAAGGCAGGTCTAAAAAGGCTGAAGCAATGTTATCTCTCTGAGAGAGAATAACATGTGTGGACACTGTGCGATTTAATACTGTACGAGATGGCACTGTACGAAGTGCAAAAAGATGACATAACACTGTACCAAACGCAACTGTACGGCTCAAAACTGTATGTGTTGCAACTGTACGGATAAGAGCTACACGAATATGCGTTCTTCAAGCTTGCACTATACCATATCATCCTCACTCTGCTAGGAAAACGGAGTCACGGCCAGTCTAGGGTTGCTCGGTGTTGTAAGTTGCTAATCCCCTCTCTGGAAGACTATTTCGATTTTGCTCTGAAACCTGAGCATGTACGTAGCCATTTATGTGTCGCTTCTACTTTTCTTGATCCTCGATACAGCAGTAACGGGAGTCGTGAAGAGAGTGAAGCAGACTCTCAGACTGCTAATGAATTACTACGGTATTCGAGATGGGACAGAAGAAATCGATGAAGTTGACGAGATCGAAGCTCGCGGCTTCAAGCCGCGGCTCCCAGAAACAGTCCAGATTCTCCTCGGCTCTCACTAGCATCTCGGATAATTGTGTATTTGCATCAAATAACAGACAGAGTGCTTTTTGATTTCGACAGTTTCGGTTCTAGAACTATAGTATGTTGTGTTGGTATAAGTTGGAGGGGCTCCCAGGAAGTTGAACCCGTGCAGCTGCGGCCGCCGTACAGCAAACCGTACTTCTTTCCCCAACTCGTACCGTACCGTCACCGTATCCGGGTAAAGTGCCCATCTCCATTGAAAAAATGGCCAGTTTTTCATGTTTCATTGCGGATTGCCAATTCGTCGGAATTCCCGAAAACGTTTCCGGAAATTTCCTGTGTTACACAGGGTTTACAGTAAACCCTGTAGAGTCTACAGTGTAGACTCCACAGCACAACTGCTATACACACAACAGTCCACCAGAAGATGCCGATATGTGAGTATGATCCAATATTAGATACTCATGATTAACAAACAAACGCAACACATTGCAACAAAGCGATTATAGACTCAAGTCTAACAAGCTCTCTGAACCCACGTATAAGAAATCGCGGAGAAGCCAAATAGAGCGAAAACCGCCATCAGGCAGGTAATGGCAGGCTTAAGGGGTTCAGCAACTTACAGGGACGCTAAACGGACTGGCACCGCAATTCTGATCGATAGGGTCGAGACAAATACCAGACCTATATCTGTCAGTGTAAAGTCCTCGACAGACGTGATTATCACGCCTGCACTCGATGTGATAACCTTCCTTCGCACAGAGATTGTTGCCGTGCTCGTTACAGAATACATCACATGAGTTGCGAGGCTTGTAAGGAGTTGGGGGAGTCGTCCCCTTGCATCTTACTGGCCTGTTGGCCTTACCATAGCCACATTTACCATCTCCCTCATCGAAACACATATGCTTGAAAGTTGAGTCGGTCCAGTAGAGGCCTCTGCATATCGGCGGAACCCTATCTTCACGACACTCATACAATTTGTTGTTGAATTTACACTCATCAACGACGGGCTCAGGCTGAGGAGTAGTGGTCGGGCAGGGTCCAGGAGTAGTGGTAGTAGTCGGGCAGGGAGCAGGAGTAGTTGTAGTTGTCGGGCAGGGCGCAGGAGTAGTTGTAGTTGTCGGGCAGGGAGCAGGAGTAGTGGTAGTGGTCGGGCAGGGAGCAGGAGTGGTTGTCGGGCAGGGTGCAGGAGTGGTTGTCGGGCAGGGTGCAGGAGTGGTTGTCGGGCAGGGTGCAGGAGTTGTTGTCGGGCAGGGTGCAGTAGTAACGGTAGAAGGGTTGCCTCCACATTCTACCGGAATCTTCATTGCAGAATGCACACATCCACCACCTTCTACATCAATACATATTTTAGTCTTCGCGGAATCAGTCCAGAACAGCATGGAGCAGGAGTTAACGAGCTCCCCACGCAGACATTTAAAATCACCACCATGACGAGTACAAGCACCCTCGCTGTACTGGTCACAGAATGATTTGCAGTCCCTTGCAATATCAGAGTCACCCAGAGAACTAGAAAGAACCAGGGCGACTGCACCTAAGTAAAAAGATTTCATCATAACAAAGAGAGCAACCGCTCCAGGGTTAATAAACGGAAATGTGTCGATTAAATCAGCTTGAGGCACGGCGTCACGCTTATACACTTCGTGCCCTGTGCGCCGGGAGTATTATGTCCCCATGACATGGAGGGTTGTATGCAGCCACGAGAGGCCTATTTCGAGCAAATGTCATATTTGCGACTTTAGCTACCGTACTATAAGCGACCAGAAAGGAGCACTATGGAGCTTGTGAAGCAGCATACATCGATTGGCTAGCATAACACTAGCCAACGCCACCACCCGTGGAACGGCGGTATCTTTTTCAGCTTGAGCGTGGACACATAGTATAGTAGAGCCTAATACGTACAAAGCGGAGCTGGGATGGTCCTTGTGGCCGATTTATTCATCACCCCCGGATGAATCGTCGCGAGTTCCTGTGGAGGTCTCTTCCGTCTTGTAATTCAATATTTGGAGACAGTGAAACAAATCAGCTCCGCGCCACTTCGTGCTTTTTTTGTCTACTTTATATAGTGAGTTGATGAACCGGAAGTCTGAGAGAATGTTTGGCAAAGTTCGGTATAATAAAATTGGGAATCTTGTAGACGGAAATAGGCTCTGAATGGGCCAGAAACGCAGTGTTATATCGCCCTATAGTACCACGCGCGTGGAGCCCCTCCTCAGCGCACAAAACTGGTAAGAGCGAAACAGAGTTACCACCATCCTGGGTTTGTGAATTACAAATTGTGGGCCGCAATTTGTGATATTTGGAATGTATTCTAGTGCAATGCAGCCCTCAAACTTGCGCGCGGTATGTCCGGCTGTTAACCATCAGGGAACTCAAGAAACCAAAGTGAGGCAAGAATACCGTCAAGCAGGACGAGTATTGCTGTTTCCCAGTATGGCCTTCACCTCGGGTAAACCTGGTCCAATAATCAAAATAATTAATAAGCAGCTCGACATCCCCTTTCTGCGCTGAAGCAATTTTACTAGATAATGACTTAGTAGACATGACACTGTGGTAATGTGTTATTGATAGGTCCTGTGTCCGTGAACCTCTGTTATGCCAGAGATTTCTGCTGTTGTGTGGGGCGCAGAAAATTGTGCGCCCCCGCGTTGGGCGCTTGCGTGACATTCGCGCATACGTTGATTGAAACTACCAAATCATTATTGTTTTAGACTTGTCGTGTCGTGATTACTTGGCTCTTCATAGGCAGTTTTCATAAGACTTGTTTCGAGAGAGTCTCTCCTCGACGCTACTCCTCTCATAGCGCGACAGCATCTCCTACACAAGTGATCTGATCGCTGTGATCTGAAGGGTGTCAAAAGTAATTAGAGTCCGTGAATTGAGTTCTCGTGAGAGTTGGTTACAACAGTAATTCACACATGACTAGCGGAGTAGAATTGACAACTTCATTCCGCCCGTCATGTGTCAATTGGTGGGACTCTCAATTTCAAACTGTGTTAGTGGGAGAGACTCTCCCGGAGAGTGAGTATTAATTAGAAGAACTTAATTGCTGAATGATTGTCAATCATTGATTGACATCAGATCGCAGTATTCCATGTTCTTGCACGTCTGTCCTATTCTACAGTGTAGAATCTACACCTTTTTAATATCTAATATATTGAGCAATATTCGGAGTGATAGTATACATTACGTTGTCGTCGACAACCGTCTCGGCATAGCTGAGCAGGCGATCGACAAGTTGTCGATACGAGCTATGCCGAGACGGTGCTTGACATTATGACACCAGCAGGAACAGATGTGTTCATAACTTCCTCGATATGGGAGTCCAGCCAGCGCCTGTTCTCATTCTTGAACTCCCGCCAGCAGAACTCTCTATGGATCCGAGAGGTCCAGAGAAGGGCTGAGACGGAGAGCATGGACCAGGGAAAGCAATTCATCTGCCGCCAACTTTTATTCCACCCGAGTCGGGTGAACCGACTATGATGGGTTGTTGCTGTCCGCGGAATCCAACTTGTTGACTAAGTAAATTTTACTTGTAGTTACTTGCACTTGTCACTCGAAGCTACAGTGGATAACGTATAGAGCTACGTATACGTATAATGGCACACGAGTACATAAATTAGTTGGTTAGACAGAATAACCACTTATCCCTTCATTTTTATTATCATTATCACTGAAGATGATAGAATTGAGTTACTATGAGATCGACCTGGAGCAGCAGGGTAAACTTTTAGGAATCCGGATATATGATTACCTCAATTCACGGAGACTCTAGTTACTAGAGTTAAGGATAGCCGCTTCATGTACACATTCCGAGAAACTGTCATGCGACTGTCTGGTACTTTGTAGGGCTGACTCAGCGCCGCTGAGTCGACAACGAAATTCTGTTTGACTCAATACAAACGCAACAAGCTTGCTGTTCAAGACTCAAGTCCAACAGGCCCTGTTGAACAGGGTCTGTTCAGCAGGCTCGTACTAGATTTCTAGTAGGCAAGATCAACAAACAACAGAATTGCCATGAGCCTGATGGCGTCAGGCAGGTAGTGAGAGTCCTAAGAAACTCATTTGATCAACATCTCACAGCGACGCTAAACGGACTGTCACCACAATTCTGATCCACAGGGTCGAGACAAATACCAGACCTATATCTGTCAGTGTAAAGTCCTCGACAGACGTGATTATCACGCCTGCACTCGATGTGATAACCTTCCTTCGCACAGAGATTGTTGCCGTGCTCGTTACAGAATACATCACATGAGTTGCGAGGCTTGTAAGGAGTTGGGGGAGTCGTCCTCTTGCATCTTACTGGCCTGTTGGCCTTACCATAGCCACATTTACCATCTCCCTCATCGAAACACATATGCTTGAAAGTTGAGTCGGTCCAGTAGAGGCCTCTGCATATCGGCGGAACCCTATCTTCACGACACTCGTATAACCTGCGCTGGAATTCACATTTATCAACGACTGGCTCATGGGGCCGAGTAGTGGTTGCAGTGGTCGTGGTGGTTGTAGTGGTTGTAATGGTTGTAGTGGTTGTAGTGGTTGTAGTGGTTGTAGTAGTTGTAGTAGTTGTAGTGGTTGTAGTAGTTGTAGTGGTTGTAGTGGTTGTAGTGGTTGTAGTGGTTGTAGTGGTTGTAGTGGTTGTAGTGGTTGTAGGAGTTGTTTGTTTGTTTGTTTGTGGAGCTCAAGTGCGGTAATCCCTGCATTCTAATTGGCAGTATACCCGCTCGCTCCGCGGGACTTGCCCGCTAATTCAACCCTGAGGTTGATGTCCCGTTTCGGGAGTCGTGGACAGCCTGGTCCCCCCCGGATGACCAGTCTGGTACCACTGCCCTTAGGAACTTAGTCAATTGCCTAAGCTTAATTCCCCCTCCACAGACTGCCTCGCGGACTAGCCTTAAGGCATTGACAGTTGGAGAGGAGCCCTTGCCAGCATGTGCAGGACTTCCTGATCGGAAGCACTTTCCCCTCAACATCCTCATTTTTGGTGCCTCGCACCAGAGCCAGTGGGCTATTGTCTCCTTCTCTGCGTTGCAGTACCTGCATCCGGTGCTTTGCCCGGTGTACTGCTTGCTCCTTCCCTTGTATCCTCTCACGTTTCCGTGATAGGTTATAAGTTCCCATAGCTTCTTGCGGTCTGCCGTCTTCAATCTCAGTGAGTTCCGCATTATTGCGGCCATCTGCTTCGGTCCCATTGAGAGACCTATCCTGTTGCAGGCCAGGCCCTTACCCTTTCTCTCCCAGCGCTGTTCCAGCTCGGTTTCCGCCGCTATGTTGATCTCCCTTGCGGTGTAGGCTACCGGTGTTGGGATGTAGTCCACCTTCACCGATCCTGGCCCGCCCCTTCTGCCATAATTGGCTGCCCAGTCGGCAGCTTCGTTCGGCGGGTTCCCCCCATGCCCTTTTGTCCAGTTTATCTCAATCGCCCTCCCCTTCGCCGCGATGTTATCGATGAGTCTTCTGATCCTCCTTATTAGTTCCGTTTCCCGTTCTCCTTTCACTGCCAGTATCGCTGCTCTGGAGTCTAGGAAGATGCTGATTCTGGATTCCTCTCTCTGTTCAGCCCATATTAGCGATTGGAGGATTCCCAAAAGCTCGGCCTGGCAGATGTTCGCTGGCTGTGTTATTTTGTAGGCCCTGTACTCTGCCAGCCACTCCCTTTGTCGGTTCACTTCAGAGCCCACTCTTACTAGTCCTGTTCCGGCCTGGATATTCCGCCTGCGATCATCTACTAGCGATCCGTCGCTGAATATTATCAGGTTCCGATCGGGCTCCAATGTCCATCCATAGTCCTTATCGACGTTTATTTTTAGGCCCTCCGGTGGGTCCCAGTCCGATTTAACGAAGTGCTCTTTGTGTGCCATCGGAGATCTTGCCCCCCATTTCTTGACCAGCTTTGTAAGCCAGCCAGGTTGGTCGGCTGTGCTGCGGTGCAGCCAGTATTTCGCCACTCTCAGCCTTGCCTCCCACCAGGTGGGTCTAGCTACTGCCGCTGCCGCCTTGGCCATCAGCTCCGCAGGAGTCGACCTAGAAGCGTTCAGTAGCATCCTTCCTAGCATTGCATCGAGCTTGGTGCATTCATCCAAAAACCATTTCTGATCGGTCGCACGGTGTGGCCAAAATTCAAAGTGCCCCGAAAATTTAACTCAGTATGTGGAATAGGTTCAAACGAAAATCC